>JBCNJP010003841.1:0-22024 GCA_039602395.1 Deinandra increscens subsp. villosa | reverse complement strand
TTTCCTTGTAACTAGTGTGACTCATGATGTTGATGTTTACACATCCGAGAAACAGCCTCGACATCACCTATAAGTTATACCTTAAAAGTGTCTACTAAGAAATATTAGTAACTAAAGGCACTACAAACACTTCCTGATGTGTGTGTAATTTAATATAAAATGATTATGAGTTTCGGGTCATAATAAGTGAAATTATGTTAAAAATGTTAAAATATATATGTTTCTGATGAACATTATGAGTTTTCAGGTGAAATTGAGCTTGGTTCGGAAAACGAGGCAAAGACGGAGAAAGGTGAAAAGCTAAAGATATTCACGGCTTGCCCAAGCCGTGAGACTGGGTGTCACGGCCTGCCTAGGCCGTGAGGTTTCTGACCGATGCATATCGATGATCCCTGACCGAGAACCCAAGCCGTGTGAACGGGAAGAACAAGCCGTGAACACACTTTCATGGCTGTGAATGCCATTGTCACGGCTTGCTAGGCCATGAACTGACTAAATCTCACCACCTCCAGGACGTGACCGAGAAATTAGAGAACAGTCGATGTCTCACGGCTTGTACAAGCCATGAGAGCCCCCTCACGGCCGTGACCCAGACACCTTATCATGGAAACCCAGATTTCGACCCCCTATAAATACCAGGCCATTCCAGAGGTTTCAAACATCTAAAAGTTCGTCCAACGAGAAGAAGAGAAGCCAACGAGAAATTCTAAGGAGCTTAACGAAGTTTCCAAGCATTCGAATCTCATTATTTTTGCACTTTCGATTTTGTAAGCATTTTAATTTAGCCATGAATTCTAGTTTTATTATGGATTATTTATGTTTGAATTGCATCATGTTTGGCTAAACATTTGAATCGTTTAGGCCAGATGAGTCTAACCATGGTTTGATCATGTAATGTGTTGGTTTTATCTTCCAATTGTGTTTTGAAGTAATAGTTATGTTTATTTGGTATGATTGATGATTATTGTGTTCTTGGTTGTTCTTAGTCATGTTCTTAACCTTGTGGGACCCTAGCCCAAGGTTGCAAAGCCACCTATAGTTAGAGATCCTATCGTATAGCCGATCAACAGTCATGATCGTTAAGGAACCCTAGTAACCAATTAGGAATCTAACGCGTAGGGATGAGTGAGAGATTACATGCCCTCTGCTAGTAGCCACCCTCGACATTGTCAAGTAAACCAAGTAGTCATCGACAGCTTGGGTATACCCTTGCTTAGTCGTGTCTAGGACCTGCTAGGTCAATCATCCAACATAACCATAGCTGCTTCACAACCCTAGAACCATTAGGACTGTCACACCCCCGATTAACCACTAACGGAGTTCATACCGTTAAGGGGTGCGAGCAAACCAGGACCACAACCATTAGTTACAAATACTAAACGAATCAGAGTAAGTCCAAATATATATCATAAAATAAAGTCTCAAAATACGCAGCGGAAAATATTGTCTTAGCACTAACCACGTGCTTTACAAAATCATTGTTTAAATTCCCAATTTGATTTAAACAAAAGTAAAATGTCTTCATGTGCCCTGCCAACCCGCTCCGGATACTCCTCAGCGATCTGCAAAAGTTTAAACCACGCAAGTGTCAACCTAACGGTTGGTGAGTTCACAGTGGGCTTGTCACGCAGTGGCCCGGTCTCATAATCATAATTGTGTCAACATATACTTATGTAATATTTATTTGTGAAAAGCAATGCTCAGTGATAATACACCAGTCCATAATCATGGTAGCGTGATTTAGTAAAAGTATTGTCCGTAACATACGTTATCGGGTATGTACTAGTTTTGTAAAATTAAAGTGCTCAACCGATATCGCGGGTAGCTAATCCGTTGTTCCATGCACTAAGGAAGTTTGTACCAAAGCTGACTATTAAGTATTGTAGTGGCATCGCCATCATCTATTTTGTTTTGCGGACATACGTCATCGCGGCTTTGCCTCCCCCGTGTCCTCTCGGGATCACGGTCAGATAGGCTGATATTGTACCTCCGTGCACCTCCAGTGTCACGAGGCGGAGTTTCTCAAACTCCAGTAGATCTACCCAACATCCCCTCGCTTTATAATTAATGGCACAATTAAGTTGAGGACTTTTTCAGTTAAAAGGCAATCCTTAGAGATCATGTGATATCATGTGGTTTAGACTTTAACCTACACTAGCCATATTAAAACGGTTTACCGGATTCTCATAAATCTCAAAATGTTTTCAGTTTCGTCTCAGAAATAGTTTGTTTAAGTTCCACAAGTGTTTCCCATAAAACACTTCAAAGTTTATCAATGAGGTGCATGGCACTCATAAGGTTTCAAGTTCATAAAAGAGGTGCGTAGCACTCATAAGGTTGTCAGCATTGTTTTCCGTTAAGTTATCCAGTGTGTCCCAAACGGGCTCACAGTAAACGGGTTAGTGACACTCACCTTTGGTTGCACTGCTACACTTGCTAAATAATCCAAGTATTGTTTGCTTAACGAAGACCTAAGGACACGTTTAGGTCTTAAGTATTAGTTTCGTGTCTAATCTTTAACTTACGTCACTATGGCCCATAACATAGCACGTTGGAACTATGACACGACATACCGACACACGACACCGATGGTTGATCATAAACGAGGGTTCACATAACTCAGAAATCAAAGCATGTTTCATTATTGCATAATCAGGTAAGTCATGGCATAGCATTCAAATAAGTTGCACAAGTTTGGGTTTTGGTCTGGTACAGTTTCGCTACACAGTTTCGCTACGCAGTTTCGCTATGTGCACGGGCAGCACTTTCGCTAGGGCATACCCGATGACACAGTTTCGCTAGCTAGTTTCGCTCGAAACTAATGGCACAGTTTCGCTAGCATAGCTTCGCTCGAAACTGGTTTGAACTTTCGTTCAGGGACAGGGTCTATGGTTGTTTCGCTTAGTAGTTTCGTTACTTAGTTTCACCGGCGACACTATAGTTTCGCTACATAGTATCGCTGTATGAATATTCAAACAGTTTCGCTTCATAGTTTCGCCTAATGAATGCACAGTTTCGCTAGTCGCGAAAAAACTCGTTTTTAAGACCAAAAATCAATCTAACAGCTTCCATACATCATGAAATTCAATATCTAGCATGCATAAACATTTACCAACATCACAGAGGCAATTTTAACACCTTAAACATGAGTTTTCATCATCAAATCACCAAAAACACATTTTAAGCATAAAATGACCTAACTAGCATTGTAAGTCCCAAAACGATCCTTACACGATATCGACGATCAATCGAAGGTGCGGAATCCCGACGATTGATTGATTCAAGATGAGAAATAAATAAAACAATAAACACAATAATATGACTTAGAAAACCTGGTTGATGCACACGATTACAATTGATGAGAATCGTCTAGTACACCTTAGAGAATCTCGAATTCTCTATTTCTCTGGTCTCTCTCTAGAATGGCCAACCCCAAATTGATTACTAGGAGTCCTATTTATAGGAGATGGTGAACTTGGAAAACAAGTTAACCTCCCTACCTAAAATAACTCCTAATTCCCGTATTTGAACCCTAAGGCCCATAAAACTCCCACTAAACATTATTTAAATAAGCCCAAACGCATCTAAATTGGCCCAGTGACCCAATATAACCATAACCCAGCTAATCTCCACTTATTCTATCACATAGGTCTTCAAAATAGTCCGCCAAGTGATGATTTAATACACAAGCCACAAATTATTCCCTTACAATCTTCCCCTTGGCTTGTGATATTAAATGTCTTCTACTTTCAATCTTCAGCACTTGCAGTCTTCTCCTTGGCTTGAGCATGGGTTGGTGAAGATACTTTTCTTTAACAATCTTCAATGGGCAGCAACGGTCGAGTTCTGGGAGTTTTCTCTGAATCAGCATCAGCTTGGACTTCAAATGACAAACAAGTAATGAGAGGAGGATTCTCAAGTACTTGCTCCTTCTTGAAAACTGTTGAGTCCTTGCTAAATCATCAGTAACTGTCTTGACTTGCATGAGACTTCAGATGATAAATTTTGAAAACCTCTGTCTTGGCATTTGTGACTACTCTGCATCTTTTCTTCAATTAGCTTCCCCTAAACTTGAGAACGGTGTCTTTAGAAGCTTTACTTGAACAACCAACAAACTTCCCCTGAGTATAGGGTAAGTCCTTTTCCGGCTGGTTCTTCAACTTGATCAGCAGAGTTCTTGCTTTGGTCAACTGAGTCCTTGACCTTCTTCTCCATGAGTTGTCTTTCTCACTTAACCTGTCAAACACAACATGAAACAGACACTAACCAGACGATGACTGGTTATCGGGTTAGCATTATTTAACCAAAAACACTTCCCCTGAACCCGAGGACTCTTCGCATTATCTCCCCTTGAGATTTTGGAGGAGTGAACCATTCTCGCATAAAACCCATAAAACTTATTTAAACTTCTCAAATCAACCTGGCCATGATTGAAAAAATAAATAATAAAACTTTAAGATAACACAAAAGGAAAAAACAAACATACCAAATTACTAAACGAGAAGGTTTTATTTTGGGATCAAACCGTCTTTGTCTGAACTGAGGAACCCTTTTCAGCGTCTGTTACTCGAACACGTCCAGGTGATTGCCAATATACTGATCCACTTTAAACTCTAACCCTTTTCTTAATCAGGCTGTTTGTCACTTTATTATCTTTTATTGGTGCATTAATTATGAACAGCAAGTGGGTTACAACAAATCCAAGGTACATGTTATTGCACACTATCAAGCATATAACTTCCCTACCACATATTTTCACAACCTGAACCAGAAGTTTGAATTTGAGCTCGAGACTTGGTTGAGAAAAGAAAAAATAGATCACATAGATTTTTTTTGGGATAATATACAAAGTCAACTGAATTTTTGAAACATTTTTAATAATGCTCTCATCAGTGACAAAGGCTGAGAGTTTTGGACTCTTGAGGGTCTCTTTTGATGTGCTCTTTGGCATCTTTTGGGTGTATATTATTTTTTTTAATTTTTTAAATTTTTTTATATATATTATTTAAGGTAATCTGTAAGCACGTATGTATGGACAACTCCAGGTCATTGCTCACGCAAAGCAGAGGAGAGCCTTACATACATGCGAAGCATCCCCAGGTCATTGCTCACGCAAAGCAGAGGGGACACCGATTTTTTGAGCTCATTTTCACACTCTTGGAGACAAGCGTGTGTATCAGGAACTTGAACATGCAGTCAAATAGAAATGCAATTAACCGAAGTGCTGTTACCCAACAAACTGCCATACGTTATCTTTAAGTGTGTAACGCATACCTTTTCAGATTTAAAGAGCCGAGCCTACCAGCATATCACCATGAATCATGTCTTTCACATCTGCCTTACGCGTGTCAGCCATCTCCAAAACGGAAGTTTATTTCACTTCCCACCTTCTCAAGGAAACAAAAGATCAAAAATTAAAAAGCACAATTTAATTTTGAGGGGTCAACAATTTCATATTTTCTATTCTTCCCCTTGCTTTTTGATTTTTAATAACAACACACATTTTTTTTTGTTTTTTTTTAAACACTCACTGACACAATACTAAATATGTACTAAAAACTGGCCAAGCTAACCTTCAAAGTTTATCTTTTGGAAAATTTCAGAAATGGGTTTTGTTTCATGCATAACCATACTTCACATCAAATTAGCCAAGAAACAAACAATTAAGACAATGTTACCTTTTTTCTGCTGATTTTGTTTTACCTCTCACAAGGAAACATACCCTCCACTGAAATCTTCATGTGATCTAGTAGAGAGATGCCTCCTATCCTGTGCCTGGAACAATCACTATCACAAACAAACAAGGTTAATGAAAGTCCTCCTTGACTGTTCCTGCACAAGGTGAGAGATCAGTTAGCCATAAGTACCCAGGCCATTGTGGTTCTGGGTATACCTGAAGAATCGGTGAAAGAAACTTCTTTTAAGAACATCCCCTTTGTGATATCAGGAATTGGGGGTGTGGCTGCCTTTGATTTTGGTTTCCAAATTCCAGGTGATTTGAAAGTTGTTTTAGTCACCTTTGAAGTAGTGACTTTAGGTATTTCAACCTTCTTCATTTCAGGTTTCTTTTTCAAAACAGTTTTAGTTACCTTTGGAGGAGTAACTTTAGGTTTGTCATCTTTGTGTTGTTTTGAAATTGGTTTCTTCACCTTTTTATGAAAATTTTCAAAATTTGGAAAAACATATTTTTGATTTGAAAATTTTCTCTGCTCTTTGGCAACTCCCCAATTTCCATCAGAAGGTTTAACCTAAGGATTGACAGTCTTAATGCTCTGATACCAATTGTAAGTCCCAAAACGATCCTTACACGATATCGACGATCAATCGAAGGTGCGGAATCCCGACGATTGATTGATTCAAGATGAGAAATAAATAAAACAATAAACACAATAATATGACTTAGAAAACCTGGTTGATGCACACGATTACAATTGATGAGAATCGTCTAGTACACCTCAGAGAATCTCGAATTCTCTATTTCTCTGGTCTCTCTCTAGAATGGCCAACCCCAAATTGATTACTAGGAGTCCTATTTATAGGAGATGGTGAACTTGGAAAACAAGTTAACCTCCCTACCTAAAATAACTCCTAATTCCCGTATTTGAACCCTAAGGCCCATAAAACTCCCACTAAACATTATTTAAATAAGCCTAAACGCATCTAAATTGGCCTAGTGACCCAATATAACCATAACCCAGCTAATCTCCACCTATTCTATCACATAGGTCTTCAAAATAGTCCGCCAAGTGATGATTTAATACACAAGCCACAAATTATTCCCTTACAAGCATAAATCTTCATTATGGCATGATTTTACACGTAAAGTTGCTGACTTTATGATGTTGCAGACTTTATGATAGATCTAGCATTCCTAAGCATCATATCAGAAGATCAGACCATTCTATGAGGGTTTAAGCATGCTTTTTAAGAAAAACACATAGAATATGCATGAAAATGGTTTTGGAGACTCACGGTTTGATCTAGGATCCGAATGGGTGATGTCTCGAGGTTGAGATCACGACGGCTCGTGGTGTTTCTCAGCTGACTAGAATTCAGGAGAGTGTGTGTGTGTTTTTGAGAAATGATGTAAGTAAAATGAGAAGATTAGGGTTTTATAAAATATATAGGTCAGGAGCTAGTTTCGCTGGCAGTTTCGCTGGCCAAGCGAAACTGACCCTGAATTCGTGTAAATCGAAAATTTGTCTACCGAGCGAATCTACAATTTCGCTCGGTAGTTTCGCTGGCAACCAAAAGGGCCAATTTTCAAAATCAATTAATTAAACACGTTGCACATAATAACAATAAATAAATAAACACATAACACATATGGTCGGGTTTGGTGATCAACCAAAGGTCGTGGACGTATTCGGTCTAGTTAAGCATTAGTTACTAAGTTAACACTCATAATGTAACTAACGGAGATTGTCTAACGGAAGTTAACCTTGGAATTCTCGGATGTCACATCATCCCCTTGTAAATGGAATTTTCGTCCCGAAAATTATTCTTGCGTTGTAGCATTCGCAGCCTCGGCTGTCGTTGTTGCTGTTGTTGCTGAGGAAAGAAAGCAAAAGTTTTAGGGTCGCCACATCCTCCTCCTGTTAAAGGAATTTTGGTCTCCAAAATTAAATCATACCTTGAGTTTCCGTGGACGTTTGCTCGAACAAGTGAGGATACTTTTTCTTCATTTGATCCTCTCGTTCCCAAGTATATTCAGGTCCACGCCTTGAGTTCCATCGAACCTTGACGATCGGAAGCTTTCTACGTTTGAGGGCTTTCTCCTCGCATCCCATGATTTCTACCGGTTGTTCGATAAATCTCAAATGTTCGTCAATTTCCAATTCCTCCAAAGGAATTATTTCGGTGTCTTCAGCCAGACATTTCTTCAGGTTAGAAACGTGAAACACGTTGTGAACTCCATCGAGTTCTGCAGGGAGTTGTAATCGGTAGGCCACCGGGCCTACTTCCCCGATGATTTCAAATGGACCGATGTAGCGAGGATTCAGCTTTCCACGCTTTCCAAAGCGTATCACTCCTTTCCAGGGAGATACCTTCAATAGTACCTTGTCGCCTACCTCGAACTTCAAAGGTTTACGGCGTTTGTCGGCATAGCTCTTTTGCCTGTCGCGTGCTGCGGCTATCCGCTTTCTGATTTGAACAATCCGTTCAGTCGTATCATGAATGATTTCTGGTCCGGTGAGTCCTTTCTCACCCGCTTCGGCCCAACACACGGGCGATCTACATTTTCTGCCATAAAGAGCTTCAAAAGGTGCTGCACCGATGCTTGTATGATAACTGTTGTTGTAGGAGAACTCCACCAACGGAAGATGAGCCTCCCAATCTTTACCGAAGTCGAGAACGCAAGCTCGGAGCATGTCTTCCAAAGTTTGAATAGTTCGTTCCGTCTGACCATCGGTCTGCGGGTGATAAGCTGTACTCATATCCAGTCTGGTTCCCAGTGCGTCTTGCATAGATTGCCACAGCCGGGAAGTAAATCGAGGATCTCGATCGGAGATAATGGTCTTAGGCACTCCATGAAGTGCCACAATTCGGTCAATGTACAGCTTCGTTAACTTATCCATATTGTCAGTTTCCCTTATTGGAATAAAGTGTGCAGATTTGGTTAGTCGATCAATGATAACCCAAATCGCATCCGGTCGATTCGATCGATGAGGTAGTCCTGTTACGAAATCCATGGAGATATCCTCCCATTTCCATTCCGGGATCTTTGGTTGCTGCAATAATCCAGAAGGCTTTTGGTACTCGATCTTAACTCTCGAGCATGTTAAACACCTAGCCACATATCGCGCAATGTCGGCTTTCATATTCGGCCACCAATACAAGTTCTTCAAATCTTGGTACATTTTGTCTGATCCAGGGTGCACCGAATACCTTAATTTGTGAGCCTCGTCCATCACGAGCTCACGGAGATTTCCAAGTAAAGGAATCCAAATTCTGTCACTGTAATATCTGAGTCCGTCGGACTTAATTTCAGAGTTACCATCCACCCCTCGCAGTGCTTCAGCTGCGAAGTTTTCTTCTTTTAAAGCTTCTTGTTGAGCATCGCGGATTCGATCCGGCAGTCCCGTGTGAATGGTAAGTTGCAGCGCTCGTACACGTCGAGGCTTGTCGTACTCTTTTCTACTTAAGGCGTCAGCCACAACATTAGCTTTTCCCGGGTGATACTTAATTGCTAAGTCATAATCATTTAGTAACTCGACCCACCTTCGTTGTCGCATATTGAGGTCCTTTTGTTCAAAGATATGTTGTAAGCTTTTGTGGTCGGTAAATATCGTGCACTTTGTTCCGTAGAGGTAATGTCTCCAAATCTTGAGTGCAAATACAACGGCTCCTAATTCCAAATCATGTGTTGTGTAATTCATCTCATTGACCTTCAGTTGCCTGGACCCGTAGGCAATCACTTTGTCTCGTTGCATCAACACGTAACCGAGTCCTTGAATGGATGCATCGCAGTAAACCACGGAGTCGTCAACCCCTTCGGGTAACGAGAGAATCGGAGCTGAACATAACATGTCCTTAAGAGTTTGAAACGCGTGTTCTTCTTTTTCACCCCATCTATATTTCACTCCTTTATGCGTTAAAGCTGTTAAGGGTTGAGCCAATTGCGAGAAACCCTTGATGAATCTTCGGTAATATCCGGCAAGTCCCAAAAATTGTCGGATTTCGGTCGACGCTCTCGGAGTGTAGACCAATTCTTGATAGCTTCCACTTTAGCTGGGTCGACATGAATTCCATCCTGATTAACAATGTGTCCGAGAAACTGGACTTCGCGAATCCAAAAACCGCACTTTGAAAACCTGGCGTAAAGCTGTTCCTTGCGGAGTAATTCCAAGATAAGTCGTAGGTGATTCTCGTGTTCTTCCTTTGTCTTGGAGTAGATTAAAATATCGTCGATGAAAACTATCACAAACTGGCCGAGGTACGGCTTGCACACCCGATTCATCAGATCCATAAACACAGCAGGCGCATTAGTTAGCCCAAACGGCATAACTAAGAACTCGTAATGACCATACCGAGTTCTGAAAGCAGTCTTGGGGACATCCTCATCACGAACACGAAGTTGGTGATATGCAGACCATAGATCAATCTTTGAAAAGTAGCTCGAACCTTGCAGTTGGTCGAAAAGATCGTCGATTCGAGGAAGTGGATACCGATTCTTGATCGTAACCTTGTTAAGCTCTCGGTAATCGATACACATTCGGAACGTTCCATCTTTCTTCTTAACAAACAATACCGGTGCTCCCCATGGAGACGAACTTAGACGAATAAATCCTTTGTCGAGTAACTCTTGAAGTTGCGCGGAGAGTTCGTTGAGTTCGCTTACCGCCAAACGGTACGGGGCGCGTGCAATCGGAGCCGCTCCTGGAGCTAAGTCGATTCCAAACTCGACTTGTCGAAATGGAGGCAAACCAGGCAAGTCTTCAGGAAATACATCTTGGAAGTCGCGGACTATCGGGTAGTCGTCGATTCTACCCTCGGGAAGTGTCGTGTCGGTGACGTTTGCAAGGATCGCGAAGTGTCCTTTACGAAGGCATTTTTGAGCTTTAAGAAACGAAATAATACCGGTGACTGTTCCACCTTTCTCACCTTGAACTGTTAACACTTTACCTTCTTCGAGTGGAATACGAATCACTTTTTCTTGACATAAAATTTCGGCTCGGTTTTCAGATAAACAATCCATTCCTACTATGACATCAAAACTACCAATCGGGAAAGGCATAAGATCGATTCCTAATGTATGGCCAGTTAGTTCTAACTTACAGTCCTTAACTATCTGAGTCGTATCATGAAGTTTACCATTCGCTAACTCTACCACATATTTAGCATCTAAGACAATCGGTTTAGCATTAATTAGCTTAGCAAACTTAGTGAAAATAAAACTTCTTTCAGCACCAGAATCAAATAATACAATAGCGAAGAAACCATTTAGCATAAATTTACCGTTAATCACGTTGGCGTCGTTGCGAGCTTCTCCTTGCCCCATAACAAAAGCTCTTCCCCTGCCGTTACCATTCCCGTTGTTACCATTCCCGTTGCCATTTCCTCCGCCATTACCATTTCCACCATTGTTTCCCTGATTACCATTTCCCTGTCTTCTCAACTGTGGGCAGTCCCTCTTAATGTGGCCTTGAGAACCACATTCATAGCAGTTCCCATTACCATTTCCTCTGGGAGCTTCATTGTTGTTATTACGGTTCTGACCATTGTTGTTCCCATTGCCCCGGTTGTTTCCATAGTTGTTGTTGCCATGATTGTTGTTGTTGTTTTGCCTTGGGCGGTTTTGTTGCTCAGGTAAAGTTGCCCAGCAGTCTCTTGCTTCGTGGCCTTTCTTGCCACATCTGTCACAGTTCAGACTCCTTCTACAAACACCAGCGTGATGCTTCCCACACTTGTTACACATGGGCAGGTTACCCTTGTAGTTGCTTTGACCATTACCGCCTTGGCGGTTGTTACCACTGCTGTTTCCAGACCTTTTGCTCTGACCTTGGGAGTTAAAGGATCTCCCCGTGTTGTTTCCAACACTCTGATTGTTCATTGAGTTTTCAGGAGCTTCATCATCAGCTTTTCTTTTGCCACTTAAGGCAGTCTTCTCTGAGGCTTTTGCAGGAAGTGTACCTTTCTCAATTTCCTGATCAGTAAGCTTGTGAGCCAAACGGATGGCTTGCTGCACGGTTGTGGGGTTGCTGGCAGTCACTAGTCCTTTGATTTGAGGCGCGAGGCCTTCCAAATAACGCTCGATGCGTTTGAATTCAGCATCAACCATTGTTGGGCATAGTACCGCGTACTCATGGTAACGCGCAGTATACTGTTCGACTTCAGACCCAGTCATTTTCAGATTCAAGAATTCACCCTCTAACTTCTTTACTTGGTCACGGGGACAGTACTCCTCCATAATCAGTTCCTTAAACGCTTCCCATTCCATGTTATTAGCCGCATCTAACCCAATCATCTGGATTTCGGCATTCCACCAGGTGAGAGCAGCTCCCTCAAAGGTACCAGTCGCATATTTCACTTTGCTCTCAGCAGGGCAGTTGCACATAGAGAAGACCTTCTCAGACTTCTCGATCCACCTGAGGAGTCCTACCGCTCCTTCCTCGCCGGAAAACGTTATCGGCTTGCAGTCCATGAAGGACTTAAACGTGCAGTGATGGAAGTTTCCTGATGCATAAATAGTTCGGGTTTTAAGTTTAAACAGGTCAAAATATAATCGCTTTGTGCCTTAACCGGCATAATAATTACCCTGCGCGGCGAATGTAGCTTGGACGGCTGCCACCGCGGCTTGCACGTGCTCGTTTATCATACGCTTGTAGTTGTGCAGGTGTCAGGTTAATGTTGTTCCTTCCGTGTCCTCTTCCAGGCATTTTCTGGACAGTTAAAGTAGCCAGTGTTCAGTCGCAGTTATACTCTATACATATCCCATAATATGTATATTAACAATTTCCCGTTATCCCACTATTAGTCCAGAAAAATTTTCGTGCAAAATTGAGGCGTCGTCGGAGAACGTCGTAAGTCGTAAGTACTATCGTCGAAAGTCGGCTTTCCCATAAAAGTCACCGTCGGCGTAGTCATCGTAGTAGAAATCAGGACGTAGCGCGTAGCATCGTTTCGTTGTCGCTTTCCCCGGAACAGTGTGCGTATTAGCGTTCGCATTTCGTTTTCGTGTGTGAAATTTTCCTAAGGTTTTTCCGTTAGACTACTTAGACACGGTCTATATATATATTTATATATATATATATATATATATACATACGTACGAAGCATTTACTTACACAGCAGAGCGAGTATCCCAGGTTGGCACGTGAAAATTTTTGTTTTGTGAAAGAGATATATATATATATATATATATATATATATATATATATATATATATATATATATATATAGGGGAAAGTTATTGTGCAAACGATGTTTTCCGTGCGAAGTGTGCGAAGGGATCTCGGCCGCTCATATGCGGGCTTTTTTTTATCTGACGGCGCTAAAATGAAACAAGATTAATTATTTTAAAAAAAGGACGCGGAGTCATTATAAAGGGTATTAAAGTCTTTTCAACTTTAAATGAAACACGCATACGCAAAAATATTTACGCATCAAACAAAAAACAACGCAAACCTTTAACCTTTAAACAAATAACGCATATTTGAAATAAAAATCACGCATACACTTTAAAAAACTCACAAAAACACAAACCTAACTAACTGTCTTACACTTTAATTAAAAAAACGCATGTATTCTAATAAATAACGCACCCTTACTTTTTATACATAAAATAACGCATACACTCTAGAAAACTCACAAAAACACAACCTAACTGTCTTACACTTAAAAAAACGCATGTATTCAAAATAAATAACGCACCCTTTACTTTTTTTTACATAAAATAACGCATATTTGATATAAAAATAACGCATACACTCTAAAAAACTCACAAAACACAACCTACCTGTCTTACACTTAAAAAAACGCATGTTGTTAATAAAAAATAACGCAAACACACAGAACATAATCGCACCTGTTAAAAAATCACGCATTAATAGCCTAACATACTTAAAAATTCACGCATTAGTAGCCTACCTGATTCAAGTAACTAACATATATATATTTAAAAATCACGCACGTTGTTCTAAAAATCACGCATACACTCCAGAAAACTCACAAAAACCACATGTTTCACACTTAATAAAATAACGCATGTTGTTCAAATAAAATAACGCAAACAATATAATACAAAAAGCATATAATAGATTAAAAAGAAAAGAGTGCCATATATTAATATTTATAAAAATTTACAAGTGGAATATACTACTAAAGATCAAAAAACATCATAAAAACATCAAAAAAAAAAAACCCCAAAAAATGGGTGCCTAAATCTTCTTAAATATTTCAGCAGCCTCCACCCTGTCCTTACCCTTCTTAATGGTGCTGTCGACAACACCACTAAGGAGGGTATGAATCTCCTCCTTCAGCTCCAGCTGCTGAGTAATATACTCAGCAGCAGCCTCTTTCATCGCGGACTCCGGCTCATCCACAAGCTCCTTGAGCATCCTGATGTGGCCTTGGATGCTGTTGACAGTAAGACCCCTGATCATGGCGAAAGAATTACGCATTATGCGATCATCCTTCGATTCTTTCGCATGCATTTATTCAACAATTTGCATGACTGCGTTTTTAGACGCAGAGTTAGGGTCCGATGAAGAAGACGCCATTTTTTATGTTAAAAGGATGAGAAGATTGAATTTAGGTCTGGGGTATATGGGAGATTTAGGGACTTTGTGCGTCGAGTACGGAATGTGTATGAAGAAAGACATAATATATATATACAGAACAGAAAAACGGAGGGAAATGAAACGTCGAATACAATTAAAAAAATTTACATTATAAACTCAAAAATAAAAAAGTTAAATCACTTCCATTTCACCTCCCCCAACCGTCCCCATTAATATGGTAATAAATAAAAATGCAAGTGACGCATTTAATACCACGCGAATCTCATCATCCACCGTCTATAAATCTAGGCACTCGATTGCATTTTGAAATCACGCAAACACAGTTCATTAAATTAAACATCAAATCACAAAACCACAGATAAACGAAAAAATGTCTTCATCTTCCTCCAACACCACAAAAGCCAACAACAACGCTCTCAAGAAGAAACTAACTCGACAAATAATGCTGGAGTACAACAAGGAGAAACTGTTGATAGACGTCCTCGAACAAATTTTCGAAAGCCTCTAAGAAAACACGCAAGCCAGAGAAGAAATCGCGCAGAAGATAAGCAGTCTGCCAAAGAATTCACTTCAAGACATTGACCGTTTGTTCATGATAGACCAGGACAAAACACATATGGAGCAGATAGAAACAATAAACAAAATAATCGAGCCTATGAGTGCCTCTCTTGAGTTAAAAATGTCTTTTTTACAAGCCTATCAGTAGAATGTATCCCTGTTATCAACTAATAATAATAATAATTTTTGTATTTCTTCAATTTATTCTTCATTTATGTTGGTTTATGTTTACTTTTATTTATGCACATTATTAAAAATAAAAAACACATCAAAAAATGATTATTCAAAAAAAAAACTAACCAGTAATATATAAAAAACGATTCGAACTTAGAATTACGCAGACTACAAACTAATCACGCAAACGATAAAATTACGCACATATTAAAATAAATCACGCAAACACAGAAAACTCTAGTAAAAAAATAAAACAAAACTACTTAAACTTTATCAATGATTCTGCAAAAAACAAAATCAACCATAAAAATACGCAAGTGTAACAATAAAATACAGCATTATTACGCACACTATAATTGTGTATGACTCCCGCTAAAAATACATGAACATATGTTCAAAAATTTTGAGATTCTATTATCACGCATTTTAGTTGTAATTTCACGCATGAAGTAACTCATAAAATTAAGGTTACAACAAACCACGCAGCGACATATAATTAAAACACAAAAAATATAATATTCACGCAAAACAATAAAAACAAAAAAAATACAAAAAAAAAAATTACGCAATTATTAAATAAAAACGCAAACAGAAAAGACTCTTACAAAAAGAAAACAAAACATGAACATAAGTTAAAAAAATTAATTAATTGACTTTCTATAATCACGTATGTTGTTTCTATTTTGACGCATGAAGAAACTCGATAGAATACCTTACAACAAATCACGCAAAACATACATAATTAAAAACAAACGTTGTGACGTAATCTACCATCTATTTTAATTAAAAACTTTAAATTGACAAAAATGCTCCTCCGCGTCCAGAAAGAAAACGCCACGCGTCGGCCTCTCCTTCCTTCGCACGCTTCGCACGGAAAAAACCCTTTGTATTTGAACTTTCACCTATATATATATTGGTGATTCGATATTAAATAATAAAAATGTATATTTGGGGCATAAATATAAATACGTATATATCTACGTAACTAAATATAGAATGAACGTTTTGGGAAATCTCTATATTTGTGTAAAAGATGTGTACACGAACAATGAACTTCGTCGTATTTTGCGATATAAACATGTTACAAGATATATATATATATATATATATATATATATATATATATATATATATATATATAAAAGCATGAAAATTAATATATATATATATATATACGTTTTACCTACACGATTTTACAAAGATATAATATTTATCTTTTATTCGCATTCTAATGTTTCTTTATGATTTTGACTAAATGTCATCATCACCTCTAGTTGGATAATCAGTGTTTGTCGCAGGTCACGTTTGAATGTATTTATTATTTAGTTATCGACTAGGCAGAGTCACCTTTGCTTGGACACACACTTACGTATGTATGCTCGTTAGGTGCTTAGTAAATCACACAAGACGTGCTATTTGGTTTTTGTTGCAGGGCACCCAAAGGTGAGTTTCACGGCCCCACTTAACTGTTTTGAGATCCTGTTGGGGGAGATTATCATGCATGAACTAAACTGTTTTGAGATACGTATAATCTTATATATCACCTGAATACTTGAGCATACTGAACATGAAAGTCCTTAGTTATGTTCCGTTAGTATTGAACATAGCGAGGAGATATATTGTAATACTACTGGGTCTGACAAGCCCCACCCGGGTTAGTCGCTCTGACACGATTGGATATCGAACGGGTGTTATATTCGTCCTGAATTGAACAAGGCAAACTTAACTTAACTGTCAGCTCTAGTGACTATGAACGTGCCTAGATTCTTGTAAATAGCCTAGCTAGCTATTGATATGTATTATTATTATTCTGAATTGAACTTAACTATTTTGTACTTATAAACATGTGAACTCACCAACCTTCGTGTTGTCACTTGAGCATGTTATTTCTCAGGACGCGGAGTTGGATTCCACGAGCTAGGATGCACACTTGAACATGTCATGACTTGGCATTTGAGTCTTTAAAATTTATTTGAACTTATTAAACTTTTGGTGTGCGGTGTTTGCGCTTAAACTTATAACTGTGTTGTTGAACATTTACGCTTCCGCATTTACTTTCAAATTGGTATTTTAAACTGCATGTAGTGTCTGTTTGTATGGCTATTGTGTTTCGATCCTGGTTTGTCACGCCCCCGACGATGGTTTCCGCGCGTGGATTTTTAGGAGTGTGACATTGACTTCTGCATTTCGACACGTTCCACGCCTGAAAAAACACGACCCGTGCCAAAATCAGCATGGGTCGTCTTGTACTTAACGAATCCGCTATAAGATCTACACTAAAGACAAAACAGTTGACCGTTGACTTCGGAAAACACATGGGTCGTGTCTGTAAAAACACGGGTCGTGTCCCATGCCGATCATCCTATAAATACCAAGTTTTTTCTTCATTTCCGCTTGGTCAATTCTTTTCTTCTCCTCTCTATTTTTAGTTTTTTAGCCAAATCTTTTGAAGTTTGGTAATTTTACTCAAGATTGTAAGACTTCAACTAATCAAAGTTGTTTATGTTTGTCTATGAGTTTTTCATATCTTGGTTAAGCAAATTTTAAAAGCCATGATTGGCTAAATCTTAAACTCACTAGGGGGAAAGAAACATTTGGTGGTTTGGTAACATGAGTATATAAAACACCCTTAAGGTTTGTGCATCGATGACTTTGAAAATAGTCTTTTATATTAAAAGTTTATTATCACTCTTAATGACATCACGTGCCTTGTGTACTATGGACCATTCAAGACATCGAAAGCGTACTAATCAGTAAGTGACAACCGATTAGGGGACGAGGATTTATATTGACAATGATTCACACACTATGACAAGTAGTGCATTCGTGTGCTTTATGTCTATGTAAACAAAACAACGGGTATGTCGCGACAACGGTATAAAGGTATTGGGTTGTGGTTCTGGGTTAGTAATATTTTGCCACTACATACATCGCGACAACGGTACGCTAGAGGACTTAGTATTGGCAACGACTGACTGTGTATGTCGCGACAACGGTACGTAGGCAGAATCAGACCACAGTTCCTTATAAAAGTTTTTATTCAGTACAACAAACTGGTACATTCCGAGCGTGTGACAGTGTTTCCCCGGGTAGGTCATGGTCATTGCGACTGAAAGAAATTGATAACAGACTATATATATTTGCGAAAGGTCAATTTAAAGGGAGGGGTTATACATAACATGGTTACTAAATCCATCATTGGCGAGTCATCCAAAGTGACATTATTTTTTATTGATTTTCACTAAACTTCACTTTATTTTCTTTTTATTTCATTTTATTTCTAAAAAATTCATTTTCTCAACTAATAGATCTGGTTAGACTTTGACAAAGATTTTGAGTCCCGTGCTTTTGTGTCGTTGGACGACCTCTGTATCTTACTCTCACTATATTATACATGTGATGGGTACACTTGCCCAAACGTGTAGTGTATGGTGATTAATTAGGTATCTTGTATTTATATAAATTTAAAACATACACTAAAGTGGTGTTAAAACGACCCATAATTGTCATATATTTTCTATACACTCGCCCACACGTAATCAGACTAGTTCGGTTATTCGCATACGTGTTTATGGATTACTAACAAATACTTACGAGTCATCGAACTCACATAACTTGTAGGGGTATTTGGTTCGTTGAATGTAATAGAATTCAAATTGTAAAGTTTTCCTTTTAAAGTTGTGCTTAGTTGGGTTACAGACAAATTTAAATTGGAATGAATTCCTTTAATCAATGGAATTTGAGGCCATATAACTCTCCTTCATTGAAGCGAAGCATTTCTATGGAATGTTGAAATAGTACTAAATTTCATTGATTAAAAGATTTTATTGCATTTCAAATTTCCTTAGTCACCCAACTAAGCACAACTTTAAAAGGAAAACTTTGTAATTTCAATTCTAATACGTCCCACGAACCAAACGCCGTCGTAGTTTCACGTAAAATCACCTAAGATCATATAGGGACACATCAAATTACGTCACGTACAAGTTTGCATGAAAACATATTTGTTTGTCCGGAGTTTTACATAATTAGCTAACCAGTGTTCAAGGACTCAACTTTGTGTGTGACTGTTTGTATAGTGGTTGACGCATCTAATAATCTCTAATCACTTGTCGTGCATGCATATATATGTGATAACGTATGTTTATGTTGGGTGGAAATAACCTAAAATGTCGGGTTGTCACATATGAACCCCCAATCTTTGTTAGTGTAGGCTGGGTTTTAAAGCACAATTCACAAACGCAGATAGTAGGTCCCGTGGACTGATGAGCATATAGGACCCAAGTGTGTTTCAGAAATCCTCATTCATAACGAAAAGAATTACATGCACATCACAGGAATAATAGGTTCCAACCAACGTTTAGTCGTCATCAAGTGTATTGACCACATGACACCCGTTCCAAGGTATCAAACCGAGTTACAATCACTTCTATTATCTCTCCCGATACACACACTATTTTACTTGACGACTTTGACAAGGTAAGATATGGGGGGAAAGAAGTTTAAACACATGAACTACTCAACTCCAAATTTTCTCAAGTAAACACAGATAACTTTAAACACTTCACACATCAAACGAGGCTCAGAGAGTATCACATGGGGAGGAAAGAAGTTCACTTACATGTCACCTCACGTGTTCAAATTTGGTAAAATAGATAAAGTGCTTGTTTCTTTGCCTTTTATGCGGGAATGGCTAAATGCTTCTCTCACGATAATGACACGAGAGCACTTGGATCATTGCCCGCTAATCCTGTCAACTAATTTTTTTAGACTTCCATCCCCTCCCCTTCAAATTTTTCAACTCTTGAAAAAATTGTCTGGTTACTCGAAAATGTTGAATAAGGTGCTACAAGCAGACACAACAACAACTGCACCATCAGGGTCGACAAAACACTTGTTCACAAACTCAAAACGAAAGAGTTAGCATTAAAATCGTGGGCAAAAGACCACCGCATCAATCAAGAATCATAACTAAAATTAAAGATGGATATCATCAATGGTCTCAGATTGAATGCCGAGAAAATTGGTCTCAGTGAAGCTAAAACATAATTGAGGATTGCCGAAACATAATTGAGGATTGATTCAATAAAAAGAGCAAAAAAGCATCAGGATTTTTTTTTAAAAAAAAGAAGCAATCTCATCCAAAAACCAAGGATCAAAGGGGATGAAAACATCACTTCGTTTCATGGGTTGATCGAAAACAGGTCATCAAAATCAAACAGAACTTATAGGGTGCTCAAAAATGGTTACTGAATAACATCTCCTAACTCGTAACTCCTGCTCGAATCAAAGAGATCGCCTTTGAACTTCTGTTATTACAAAAAGATACCCATAAATAGCTTAAGCCCTTCTCTACGGGCACCTTAATTTTTTTGTTTTGCACCGACCTTAACCTGGCGGTTTGGCCTAACCGCCATGGTTACCTTTAACTTTTTCCCACCCAATCATTTAGTGCAGACCACGAGGCAATTATTGGTACCTAACCGTCACGGTTTGTCCAAACCGTGGTGGTTCTGACAAACTTGCAGGGATTCTCAGTACAAGGAATAGAGATTTGACATGGTACAGTAACCGTGGCGGTTTGGGCAAGGGGGGGCGGTTTCTGCGCAACTTTTTCAGCAATCTGACAGGGCCTAAATGGGGTGGTTTAGCCAATATGGGGCGGTTTGGGTGGTTCAAAATCCCGGTATTCTTTTTAGCCCCCATGGTTTGGCCTATTTGGGTAGTTGCCAGCTAGTTTAATAGTAATCCAATGCTCTCTGTTCTTTCTCTCTTTAACATACAAATTTCTTCAAAAAACAAGTTTTAGAATTTTTTTTAATATACGAACCACCCCATATAGGCCTTAACCCAGGGGTTGGGTTCACCGGATACCCCCCTCCCCCCCCCCCCTCATATAGGCCAAACTGCTCCATTTAGGCCCAGAAACCGGCTCACTATACCCAAACCGTGGCGGTTCAGAAAGCTTAAAAAAAAAGTTGGCAAAAATTCAGAAAGCTGGCAAAAAAAAGTTAGGGAAATTTATTTAAAAAAGTTAAGAGAAAAAAAAGTTGGCAAAAAAATTCAAAAAGCTTAACCCCACGGTTTGGGCTAAACCCCGGGTTTGAGTTTTCATTGATTGCAACAATCCCAAAAAAAAAATCTCAGCTTAACCCCACGGTTTGGGCAAACCGTGGTGGTTAGCTTTAAAGTTTCACAGTAATCGAAGTGTGTCAGCTAATCCTTGACAGTTAGGTTTCAACATAGTGATTCGGCATGCACAAACGCCACGGTTTGGCCTAACCGTGGCGGTTTGGGCGGTGTCCAGAAAAAAAAATTTGGGTGTCTAAATTAGGACCAAAGAAAATTTATGAAAAGATAGGTTTCTTCGCATCGATGCAGGCGTCATAAAAGACCATATAAGTGACCACCGGTTTCAAGAGTGGGTGGGGATATTGATTGATCACTCCCATAAAATATCAAAAACATTATAGGCATAGAACTACAAGCTCAAATGAAAGTTTCTCAAACCTCCTCCCAACTTAAATCAAAACTCAACATCAACACGCCCCTAGATTAAGGGAACAAGTCACTTGGGTCATCAAGCAACGATAAAGAAAGTTCGACGAAGATTATATCTAATTCAAAACAATGGTGGAATGAAAAGATGCTCCGATATAAAGTGAATGAAAGAAGATAATCAGTGGTGGTGATAATGGACACTCAATAAAAGGCTTTCCGGCAAGAAGAGCTCGACCATGACATCAAAAACTTAAAAAAATCATATGATGATAACCCCAAACAATTCTTGAACGCAACACCCATTTTTAAGTCTTCTCGTGTTCTATTTTTAGTTTTCTAATTATTTGGTTTTATCTATTAATGATGAGTTTTATACTAAATTACAAAATATAACATCCTTTTTTTAGGCTTCAACCCTTGTATCCTGACCACTTTCAAGAGTAAAAATATATATGATAAAATCTAGTTGGATTAAAGTAAAGAAATGTTGTGGCTTACAACATGGAAGCAAACGAATTGGTTATCAAGCAAAGAGGTTCGTATTTAAC
>JBCNJP010003839.1:0-34517 GCA_039602395.1 Deinandra increscens subsp. villosa | reverse complement strand
TTTTCTCACTACAAATCCGAATTTGATCAAAAACACAGCAGTAGAGCAACCAAATGCTCTGATACCACTTGTAAAACCGAGATACGATCTTACTACTACATGAATCAATCAATGTAGTGAAACGAGAAAGTAAATAAGAGATTTTGTATTGATTCACTTGAAGATACAAACAAAAGCTCTCCGGTTTCTCTCTCTAACTCACACACAGAAAATGTGTAGAAATGACAGAAGTTCACAGCTATCATTCTAACACGATCTATTTATAGTGTCAACATTGAGTCTTGCGTACCACCTGGCGGACCATTTGGTACGCCCGTACCAATGTTACTGCGGACCATTTGGTACGGCCCATGGTATGTTGACCCTATGACTCACACTAAGACATGCTCACTTAGATACAATACACGAGACACATCATAGCATAGGAATATGCTCTAACACCATGTTATCTATACTTGAAAAAGTAATACTTAAATCATATCAGAAAACTATAGAAATTGATTTGTCTGAGTTGAAATAAACATGAAAATGTTGTATCTGCAATCAATATAGCTTGCATGCTGATTAAGGTTGATATTGAAGTGTGCTAGATGCATGATGCTGATCTGATCTCATGTTGTGATCTTTCTCACAAAAGACAAAAATAGTTTATGATTTTGTATTGCATTTACATTCCATATCAGAAAATTCAAAAAGATTTTGAGTGTGTTTTAGAATGAAGTTGTGAAAATAAATAAAATAAAATAAAAATTAATTGTGTTTTGATTTTAAATTTCGAAAAGTCAAAAAGATTTTGTTTCTGATTTCTTTTCGATCGATCGGCATGTGATGCAAATCAATTCAAAAACAAAATATTTTGGTTCTTCAATGAAGATTTTTGTCCAAGATTAAATTATGCCGACAATTGAAAAAAAATCGCGACTTCTGAAGCTTGCAAGTTGAAAAGATGAAATTTCCCAAAGACGGATCTCAGATGAATCTCATGCATGGTTGCAAAGCTGTAAAAGAGTTTATTACTTTCAAAATGGTTCAGTTGACTCAGTCCTGTTCCTGCCATGCCTACCCTACATCAGCTAACAATAGATTCAAAGAGTTTAAAGTTCTGGTACAACACACATCAAGGGGGAGTTTGTTGGTGCAAGATATGTGTGTCATGTATGTATCAGTAAGTCAGGTAGCATCGTTAGTTGGATTGGTTAGCTTAGTTAAATCATGTAAAGGGTAGAAAGTGTATTTGTTATATAGTTGAAAGGCTTAGTATGTGAGATAGATTATCTCACATATAAGTCACATATAAATCACTTTGTGATTAACGAACTACAACCGAAGTGATTCTGAGAATGATCCGAACTGGAGCCGAATTGGAACCGAACTTAAAGCAAAGTGGAGCAAAGTGAGCCGAAGTGAGATCCATATATATATATATATATATATATATATATATATATATGTAATATTCAGTTCGGATGAATAGAGATAAACGAACCCAACGAACCAGTTTTCTCTTAGATTCGATTTCTAAGGGAAGGAGTTTTGATTTTGTTTCTGAGAGAATCTTTATTAGGATCATGTTTAGAACATGTTAAGAGTTGATTCATGTAAACATTGATCCAATTTGAGCTATAACTAAGATTAATTTACGTTTTTGTGTTCTTGAGTTTGGGGTTATTTTCGGTTCGAATTCGGTGTACAAATCACTAGATCGGGGTAATACAAGTTTACAAAATGAGTAGGAGCTTGAGTTTTCTTGAAATGGTGAAGAAAAGTGGGTGGCGGTTTTGTTTAGAGAGCTGAGAGGGAGAAGAGATGAGAGAAAAAGAGTGTTTGTGTTGGAAATGGTTAAGTGTTGGTTCAAAGTATATAAGAGTGGTTAAGTGGCTATGTTTGGGTCTTGGTTCACTGTTCAAATGAACCGATTAGGGCTCGGTTTTGATGTTGTCCGAACCAAAGAAAGGAAGAAGGGAGATGTAGTCTTGAACCCACTTGAGTCTAGGCTAGAGAGTGAACAAAATGGTGGTGTTAAGTGGGTGATGGAAACCGGCAAAAAGAGGGGGGAAACAAGGAGGGAAAGTTTGATCTTAAGGTTATAACCCAATGGTTCCTACACTTGCTTGTACTATGGAGACAAACCTGTCCCATATGAAGAACATAAGTAGAGGATCTAGGGGAAAATTATAGGTTAGAGTTAGTTGTAAACATGTTTAGGCATGTGATGATTGTTACAAAAGCTAGTTAGTGGAATGGAGGGGTTCGGTTGGAACCGAACTAGAAGAGGGAAAGAAAAACCGGGAAGGAAAAAGAAAAGAATAGAGGAGGAAGGTTCGAAGTCGGCTCAACCTGAAAAGAGAGAGGAAAGGTGATGGGCTCGGCGGCCCAAACGAAAAGGGGAAAGAGATAGTGGGTCGGGCTAGACCGAAGAAAAAGAAAGAGAGGGGGAACTGGGCCGCGCGGGTCTTCCGGCCGGAAAAGAAAGAAAAGAAAAGAATGGTCTGGTCGGCCCATTAGGCTTGTCGGGCTGAACCAGGTTTCGGGTCGGGTTGAGTTGAATCTGGGTCGATCCAACGAGTCTAATGAATATTTGTTTGCGTTAAAATGATTAACATAAATGAATTTGGTTTTGACACGAGTTCGGACAATTTTATATAATATATAAAACGGTTAAGATAATCGTCATATTTTATTCGAACGAAAGAGATTTGAAATGTCACATGTCTTGATGTTATGATGATCGATATGTACACTTTGAATGTTTTCGATTGATTATAATTAAAGACGTCGTTGGACGAAAATACAATACATTTGAATTTGACGTTTAAATCTAAATGAATGTTTAGATTATGTAATGAAAATAAAGTGTTGTTTTGAATAAAATGACTGATTTTTATGAATATAAAACTTTGTCTTGAAATGAACTTGTCGTTTGAATAAACGACTTGGTTTGAACATGTTAGGACGTAACGTAATCTTATGAAAATATAAAATGAATATTTATAATTCTTATTATGAAAATTCCACAAAATTATACTTTATGAAATCTCTTGTTACTGAAGTTCCGTTTTGAACAAACGCGGAACTTTATGAATGATTTCCATTACGGGTACGTGTTGTCAGACCTAATTTGTCTATGTTGGCATGCAAGTTCACCTAATTTCAATAAATTAGGACTAATTCACATAGAAAATCAGATAATTGCATGTAAATATAATATTAAACTTAACCTGGAATGTACGGGTGGTCACAGTTCTATCTACCAACAACTATGATTCCATTTCGTTCACACGTCTCTGTTCTCGAATGTTCAGGGTGTGACACAAGCACACTCCCAGCCTTGTTTTCAGGACCAAATTTGAGCCTTTACTCATCCAATGCATAGATTCAAGTGCGGAAATCATGAATCCATGATCAAATCATGTTGTTTGCTTCTTGAAATCCTTAGATTTCCATGTCTAAAACTCAACAACACGAGGGTTTTCACACACACAAGTGCTCTCTCTTCCACAACCGTCCAGAAGCTTATTTTAGGGTATTCCTATGTTGCTATTTATACCAGAGAGAGCACAGGCCGTCATTGCACTGATTATAAGAGAATGTTATTGGAGTTAGTGAAAATTATGGCATCAGACTAACGAGATCGCCAAGAACAAAAGTGAGATCGCCAAGAGCACTTGGTGAGGTCGCCAAGCTTTGGTGAGGTCGCCAAGGTCTTGGCGAGGTCCCCAAGAGGTCAAGCCTGATCGCCAAGAGCAGTCCCAAGTCGCCAAGAACACTTTGTAAATCTTGGTAAGGTCGCCAAGTGTAATGACCAAAAAATACCAAGTACATTCGTAAAACGTCAAGAATCATTATGGAACCGCTAAGGGTTGTTATTATGATGACACAATGAATTATTTGCATTAACCAAGTAAATTTCCACAGAATATGGATTCATGCTTTCATAACACTATAGAAATGAACAAGGGCAATTATCTCAATATATTGATCAACACAAGTTAAGACATTATATATGAAATACAAACCATCAAACACATGAATGATTAACATAAACATCAAGAGAATTGTTCAAGTACAAAATACAAGTGAAACGAAAGATTTAAAATTTGAGCCCAAACACTAAGGATGCTATGTTTGATTTGCCACCAACCCTAGAAAGATCTTACACTTGTTCCCTATTTTGACCATCCCATTAAATATATATAAATGAGAACGCGACCCGCGCGTTGCGGCGGGTTTCATTCGATAGTAGATGTGTCTATAACGAGCATTTTCATTTTGTATATAAAATAAACTTAAATGAGAGCGCGACCCACGCGTTGCGACGGGTTTCATTCCATAGCAGATTTGTCTATAACGAGCATTATCAGTTTGTATATAAATAGATTCACTACCAAATCTTTGCAATGGGAATATGTGGTTACACAAGTGAGTTGCATTGCTAAATAGCACCATATATATATAAAATAAAAAATAAATAAATAAAAAACCACTCAACGACATTAAACTAAGATAATAGATAAAACTAAAAAAAATATATGTAAACACGATGGAGTGAAATTACAATGAATGAAACCTAAAAGAAAATAGGGAAAAAAAACACAACGTAAAGAAAACGCAAATACAAAAAGATCACACAATATTAAACTAAAATAATAGAGAGAACTAAATAACTGATACGTAAACATGACAACATGAAAATACAACGAAAAACCGTCAAAAAGGAAAAGAAATATAGTCTGCCACGTGATACCCAACCTAAAAGACCATATAGCAGGGCCCAATTGATCCATTATTAATCGTACATATTACTCACAATAGAAAAAGTTGATTTTTCTTGTATTAAGTGGGTTTTTGTTATGTATATGTATATATATATATATATATATATATAGGATTAGGATCGTGTGAAAACCCATTTATTTTGTGAAAACGTGAAAACCACTTTAAAACCTTTATAACTTTTTCATACGTTAATGTTTTTTCATGAAATTTGCGCCAAAAGTCTTAGAATTACGTTATCTTTAATTCTATAAAAACCAAAAAAAAAAACGTTTTTTTATTATTATTTATTTTTTTTCCGTTTTTGGTACACATGTGTACCACAATAAAAAAAACTCAAAATTTAATATGAGTTACTAATAGTTTTAAAAGGAAATTGCACCCTAATTATTATAGTTTTATTATCTTTATATCTAAAGAAAAAAACAACATTTTATGATTTTTTAAGTATTGCTACACATGTGTACTATGTTTAATTATCATTCGTAACATAAATGTTTTATTGTTTTTAGTATGTTTTTAATATATTTTTAACATAAGGAGTGTTTTTATACTTTATAATTCGTTTTTGTGTAGTAGTAGTGATGATGGTACACATGTGTACCAAAAACGGAAAAAAAAAAGTTTTTTTTTACGTTTTTTTTTTATAAATATTGTTTTCCAGAGTTATAGATAACGTAATTCTAAAACATTTGGCGCAAATTTCATGAATAAACATTAACGTATAAAGAAGTTATGTAGGTTTTAAAGTGGTTTTCACGTTTTCACAAAATAAAGGGTTTTCATAGGATCCTTCCCCTATATATATATATATATATATATATATATATATATATATATATATATATATAGGCTAAGTATATAGTGAAAACCCACTTGAGTTGTGAAATCTTTAAAAACTCATCCAAGGGTTGTTAGCCTATCCATCTCACTCTAATTTGTCTTTAGCAAAAAGGTAATATTGTATTTTCCTCTTTCTTCCATCAATTATAAATTTGTGTTTCCAAGGTCCCAACCCGTCATCTTTTCCTCCTAGATAATCCCCCCCCCCCCATCTTTTTTTTTCTTCACTTTTCATTTACTCTTATCCTTTAATTCTTCGTCTTCTTCATATCAAGAACATCCATTAATATCCATTAATGCACCTCAAGAAACCTTAAAAATTCAAAAAATGCAACCTCCGAATTTAATGTCCTCTCCAACATCCGTTCCTTCATAATTTGGAAGACATTTGCATTGTACGGAATCATCCAATGATTCTAATGTCAATAATGGACAATCTTATGAAGGTATGTTAGGAGTTTTTTCTTATTAACCTTCTTTTTTTCTAAATGTTTTTCCCCTCAACAGTTTTATATGTACTTGCATATGTTTTATTCAGAAGCTTCGGATGGAGATCCTAATATTCAACACAATGTCAACATTGAGGGTTCTTCGTCTAGTAATGTTGTCCTGTTTGAACAAACTGAAGCATTGTCTTGTTTCATATCTCCCAACGGATCTAAGATTTATTACCCTCATGTTGCTGATGATATAAAACCAGTGATTGGCACCATCTTTTAGTCATGGGATGAAGTTATGTATTATTATGGAAGATATGCCAAAGTAGCAGGTTTTTCAGTTCGTGTGGGTCAAACAAAGAAATGGAAAGGTATTGTTAGTAACAAATACTTACTTTGCAACAGATCAGGGAAGCCCCAAACCAAGCGTGAGTTTGATTCTACAACTGAAAATGTCATTAGGCAATGTGCCTTTACTCGATCTGATTGCACTGCAAAAATTTCTATTAAAGTTTGCAAAGAAACAAGTCGTTTCGTCTTATCCGATTTTCATGAATATCACAATCATTGTTTAGTTGATATTTTCAACCATTGTCTAAGGTATCCCGTAAGCTCACATTTTCCACCAAACAGTTCATTCACAATATGAGTCTAAATCGAATAGGACCTGTAAAAGCTCACAGATTCATGGTTTCAATCATGGGCGGTCACCATAATGTTAATGTTACTCCTCCAGACTTTAATAATTTTAGCCAGTCTATTAGAATGTTTATCGATGACCGGGATTCCCAGATTCTGATTGGTCATTTAACCAAACGTTCAAGGAACCTACCAGATTTCTATTTTGGTTATACCCTTAGCAAAGGTAAGTTGAAATGTATCTTTTGGCTGATGAGATTTGTAAGTAAATTACAAAGCATTTGGAGACGTTCTAGCTTTTCATGCCACATATCAAACTAACGGATTAGTTTTATTTTCACAATCCTGTTTAACTACATGTTACATATGTAAATCCGCTTTATTTCACATGTATATATTTTTTAATTAAATATGTTTCTATAAGAATCTCCATACATTTTATGAATATTACATATGTTTCTATAAGAATCTCCATACCAATTTACATATGTTTCTTTAAAATTGTTGGATATTAATATTTACATATGTTAATTCAAAATATTGCCAAAGCAAGTTTTTACTCAATGTCCTCTACATATGTAGAACAATTCTTGTTTATATATGTATGGAAAATCTAAATTGAACTATATCAACAATTTTGACTATAAATTGTTTGTATACGTAATTAAATTTAAATTTATAATTTTTTATTTATATATTTTTAAATTACACATATAAATTGGTTTTTTTTTTACAATAACTGCATAAATCTCCCCATGTCTTACATATGTAAATTACATATGTTTACTTTTTAGAATTACATGTGTATCAAAAGGATTTTTACATATGTAAACATATATAAAGATTTCTAAGTTAAATTAGAGCATTCACAGCCTATTCCCTATCCTTATCTCTATAATTTAATATTTATCATTACTTTTTCTCTCTGTTCCACTCACAACCACAATCAAATAATATTTTTTATACCTTTATTATTACCTTTTCTCTCTCTTCAATCCTCAAATTTTACAGTTTTAGTAATTTTTTCCCAAACATAGGGATTCATCAAATTTTCCTCAAATATTTATCTCTCCTCTACTCAGAACCACTCATAACTACACCTTAAATTTTAAGGTTTACACACACATTTATTATAAGGAATGGAATGTGAATGCTCGGAAACGTTCTAGCTTTTGATCCCACATATCAAACTAACAGGTTAGTTTTATTCTCACAATCATTTTTAACTACATGTTACATATGTAAATCAAATTTATTTTCACATGTATATATTTTTAATTACATAAGTTTCTATAAGAATCTCCATATCATTTACATATGTTGACTTTAAATTGTTTGTATACATAATTAAATTTAATTTACAATTTTTTATTAATATATTTTTAAATTACATATGTAAATTGGTTATTTTTTACGATAACTGCATAAATCTCCCCATGTATTACATATGCAAATTTAACTTTGTTTACTTTTTAGAATTACATATGTATCAAAAGGATTTTTACATATGTAAACATATATATACAATGTGAGCTTACATTTATTATTTTCAGTTATTATTTTAGATACAATTTGATTTTCGTTCCTTTCATCGGTGTTAACAATCATAAACAATGTGTCACGTTTGGAGCTGGTGTTATTTTTAGTGAAACTACGGAATCGTATAAATGGTTGCTTGAATAGTTTCTTAAAGCTCATGGTACAGAACCGTCTTTAGTTCTAACAAATCAACTAATCAAGATCCTGCCATGAAGGCCGCAATTGAGATTGTTCTTCTAGAACCTCGCACTCATCATAGATTGTGCATGTGGCACATTATGAATAAGCTTCCTTCCAAGTTTTCATTTTAACTAATTAATGTAATTATTTCTTCTCATTTATATTTTCTCATTATTCATTTAATCCTTTTTTATCTCTCTAGGTTACATCTGATTTGCTCCAAAATACAACTTTGAGAGCATTGATACATCGCTTGGTTTGGAGTGTTTATATCAAGCTATTTACTTTTGAAACCAAGTGGCATGAACTTATAGAAAAGTTCTCTCTTCAGGAAAATGGTTGGTTAAAGGACATGTTTGCGATGCGTAGGGATTGGATCCCTGCTTACTTTAGAGAACTTCCTATGTGTTGCTTATTGAAGACCACCTCTTGTTGTGAGAGTTCTAATGCTTCTTTCAAAGTTAACTCCATTAGTGCTAACACCCTGGTGCAGTTTATGTTATGTTTTGAAATGGTCCTTGAAAATCAAAGGTATCGGGCCATGGCTGCAAATTTTAAAAGTTCCAATTGTGGATTTGAATCCTTAACACATGCTGCCATATAGAGACACGCCTTTCACATTTACACTCTATCTATATTGAATGAAATTCAGGTACAACTCGGCAGAGGTGATTATTCTTCATATATCTCCAATACAGAATCCGATGGTGATATGTTTGTCTACTCATTTTCCCATCTTGACAAGAGGCTTGCGGTTAAAAACATATTCTAGGTAAGTATATTTTACTTGGCCTATTTTACTTATCGGTATATACTTTTTTACACATGTGTAATTTTAATTATTTTACATATGTTTACTTGTTACATACATATGTTACTGCCAAATATTAATTACTTATATTTGTAATATTTGAAAGTTTTTTGATATACATATATAACATTTTTTACTTACACAATGTTACTGACATGCATTGAGTTCTGTAAGTATGTGAAAACTTTGAGAAAAATATATGTAACATTATTTTTTTTACAAATGTTTGCTTGTTGCATACATATGTTACTGCCCAATATTAATTACTTACATAGGTAAACATTTAAAAGTTTTTGATATACTTATATAACATTTTTTATTTACACATGTTATTGTCTCTCTTTATAGGTGACCTTTGACAGACGTGATTATTCAGCCTCATGTACCTGCATGAATTTCTTTTGTATTGGTTATTTGTGTCGTCATATCTTCCACGTTTACAGGGTTAACCAAGTAGACAGGATCCCGTCTACTTACATTTCCTCAAGGTGACTGAAAGATGTGATGCGTAGCATCTTTTGTATAAAATAAATAAATAAAAATCCCACATTTAAATAAGTTTTTAAATTAAAATTATCAAAATTGGTGCTTAATTGTTTAATAATTGAATTTTTGATTTTTGATGGGGTTTTTAATTAATAGTTGAGAAATATATAATTATCACATTTGAATTGGATTTTTTAATTGAGATTATTAGAATGTGATATTTATTGGTGTGTTTATTTGTTGAAGCTTAGGTGGTTGGATGGTTCGCGGTGAATTTAGAAGAAAACCGTAATTTACGGAAACGAATTTGGAGTCTTGATGCAAAAGATATGAAAAAAATATATATATATATATTATTTGTTTTGCTGCAGCCCAAGCAGCATTCATATCCAGGTCAGCCCAAAGCAATTCGCAGCCCAGTCCCTAGGCCCAACAGGGAGCAGCAGCCCAGCTGCGTGAGGTCCAGCAGCCCAGAAGCTGTCCTTCAGAAAAAAGAAAAGAAAAGAATCGGAGGAGCAAGGGAATCGAACCCCTGACCTCTTGGTTAGAGCGCAGAATACTAGCCACCAGACCAGCAGCTGCTGTTAGTTTTATTCCAGCTTAACAGACTTTTATGTTCTTCTCGGCCAGGCCCAGTACTTCGGCCCAGCTCACTGTTCGCGACCAGACTCGTTTTTTTTGCTATAAATTCGATTAGCAGCCGCATTTCTCGGGTTTTAAGCCCCCATAAACCCTAATAAAACCCCATAATACATCTGGAATCATCTTGCAAGGAAAAAGGGTCAAGATCAAGGCTTTTTGAGAAGAAATTTGAAGATTTTAGCTCTCGCGGGTCGGATCTTTAATTCGGTTCTTCATCTTTGAGCTTTTTACTCTTTTTCTTCACCATGGTCAAGTCCCAAGATTAGATTTTTATTAGTTTTTATCATGTATCTTGGCTGATTTCATAGTGTATCACTTAGATTAGACGAATCTAGGCTCATTTGACCCGTTTTGGGTACCTTTTTACTATGAACTTGTGTTGATTGCTTCAATGATGATTTGGAATGCTTATGATGGTTTTGTATGCTAATCTAGTCCCTATTATTACTGATTTAAGTGTTTTAATTGCCATGTTTAGTAGAACTACTAGTATGTGTGATTATTTCATTGTTAATTCGGTTGACTTTTGTTAGTCAAACGGGTTGATGCTTGATAGGAGAACTCCTACTTGTTGAATTAGCTATGATTTGGGGTTGTTTTAATGTGCATGCTTGCTGATTTGGTTTCTATTACTTATGAATCATGTGGATTAATTGTCATTCTAGGTAGAACTACCTTAGTTAAGTGCTTTAGCCATTATTAAACCGTTTGACTTTCATTAGTCAACGGTTAATGCTTGCAAGGAGACATCCTTCTCGATGATTCATTGATGATTTGGGGCTGATTTAGTGTGCTTCTCTATGAGATAGGTTTGAACGAATCGTTTCATAGACTAGGATCTAGCTTTGCATTGTTTAATAGGACAGTTTGCTTGTGAACATAAGATTCGATCCTATTTATTCGTGTTTAGCGGTTTCTAGGTCGTAAGCGTTTTGAATCATCATCATCGCATGATTTAGGCATTGCTTAGAGAGACCTCTCTAGAATTTGCGCATTTCATGTAGGATTAGTTGACTTTGACCGAAGTAGCTTATCCGTCAGGCAGTTAAGCATAATTTGCTATCCGTGCTTCATTTAGGATTTCTGGATTATTCGGGATGTGTCTATAGTCCTAGGTAGTCCTGTTTTCCACATTAGACGATAGTGTTCATGGTATTAGTCATCCGAGGGTCTTAGTGAGTCTAGAGGCGTCTAGTCTAGGTGATGCATTCCTTTCTCTGATTTTCCAGCTTGTTATCCGGTTTTTGTGTTGTTTTTGTCGGTTTTAGTTATTTAGCTTATATTTCAGTTTTATTTCACCAAATCATTTCATCGGTTAGATATTAGCAAAGATCCAGTATCGGGAGATTGTCATTGCGTCCACGGATTGATATCCGATTCTTACCAATACTATACTGCACACGACGGGTTCACTGCCCTGGTGTGTAGTTTGGTCACTTGGTGATTACCATTTTAAAACTTGACCACATTTTCATATATCCAAATCTGACACATCAAGTTTTTGGCGCCGTTGCCGGGGACGCGTCAGATTCCGAGAAATATCCGAGCTAGTAGTTTAACCACTTGTTTGCTTTATCTGTTTACTTATTTTCTTTGCGTATTTTAGCTGTTAGTTAGTTTTTATTATTTCTGTGTTTCCTTTTCGTGTTAGTTAGACTTTTAGGTTAGTTTTTTTCGTTTTTTGTTTCTGTTTCGTTGTTTTTATCGCATTTCTGTCTGTTTATGCGCATACGCCGCCACCAGAACCGATTCTCACCGTTATCTGAGCCAGAAATAGTTTTCCATCATCTTCGACACGTGGAGGGCGCATTACCAGTGCCGATGGCCGCACCTGCAGATCAGAGGCGCACGCTTGCAGATTACACCCGTCCCAACATCGATGGGACGTTGCCGAGTGTTATCCGCCCGTCAGTGGATGTGAATAACTTCCAGATTCAGCCTCAGGTCATCACTCTGATTATGGACTATGTTCAGTTTGACGGGTTACCTAATGATGACCCGATGACCCACATCGCGAACTTCCTTGAAATTTGCGACACTTTCAAACTTAAGGGGGTCCCTGCAGAGGCAATCCAGTTGCGATTATTCTCATTTTCCCTTCGCGGTGCAGCGAAGGCGTGGCTTCACTCCCTTCCACCCGGATCCATCACGACATGGGCTATTTTGACACAAAAATTCATCTCAAAGTATTTCCCTCCATCAAAGGTTGCGTTGTTCAGAAACAAAATCTATTCCTTCCTTCAGGACGAAACAGAGAGTTTATACGAGACGTGGGAGCGATTTAGAGAGTTGTTGAGAAAATGTCCATCACATGGGATTGAGCTACACCAGCAGATACATATTTTCTACAGCGGTTTACATCCACTCACACGACATACGGTCGACACGTCAGCTGGTGGGACATTAAGTAGTAAAACGCCCGAAGAAGCGCAAGACTTACTTGAGGAGCTTGCTTTAAACGATTATCAGTGGCCGAGCACGCAAAGTAAGCCGAACCAACAAAGAGGAGTACTCCAGGTTGACCCTATTACAGCTCTATCCATGCAGGTCGGGGCATTATCGAAGAAAATAGCCAAAATGCAGGTGATGGAGCAGCAGGTGAAGTACTGCGAGCTATGCTCAGGACCCCACGACATTACACGTTGTCCTATCGGGGGTAGCACCGATTTCCACGATCAGTCTGATTTCATCTCCGGCCAGGCCCGCCCACCACCCAGCAATGCGTATAATTACAATACGGGGTGGAGGCCTAACAGTTCTAATCCCGCAGGATTTCAGCCGAGACCGCCACCGAGGCAACAGGGTTTCTATGACCCAGGGGTTAGCAAAAAGACACCGACAGATGATTCAGCTTTAAAGAATTTAACCGACATGATGTCTCAGTTTATCAAGCAGAATGAGAAAACTTCACAGCAGAATGATCAGAGGATTTCGAGGACTGAGCAGGACATAGCTATGGTGGCCAAAGAGTTAAGTAATTTAGGAACTCATTTGCTTAATATGGAGAGAAACATGGGTCAACTTTCCAAATCGATTTATGAGAGAAAACCGGGAGGATTGCCAGAAAACACAGAGACATATCCTAAGCAATACGTGAATGCAATCTTTTACCTGAATGGCAGTACCACTTCCGATCCAGAATCGACGTTCAGTGTTGAGCCAGTTGATGAGGAGAGTGATGAGGAGATAGATGAGGAGATTGAGATAGAGGTTCCTGGGCAGGTGCAATCTAGGCTAAGCCCAGCAAGTACAGCACGACCCGAGGAGCCAGTAGTGGAGAAATATGTTCCTCGACCCTACATCCCTCATATTCCATATCCAGAGAGACTTAGGGATCAGCTTAGGGAAGAGCAGCAGGGGAAACATCACCAGGCCGTCGTTCATCATATTGGAATTAAAGATCACCCACCCGACCCACCTTCAGTTATTACAAAGTCGACTATATCATTGCAGGCCCCGCCAAAGAAGAAGTGTGGGGATGAAGCGAGTGTTAGATTGAAGAAAAAGCCGCCTGATAAGACATTGAAGGCTTCAGGGAGTGATAGGCCGTGGGTGGTTGACATATATGCGATATACCTGCGAGATACACATAAGGGAGTCGAGCCCTTGTTTGAAGAGTGGCGCGTGCATGGGTCGGATGCGAGCATATTCGGTAGCGAGGGAGGTCACATACATGACCCCGGTTGACTTAACCGCGGGTTCGAGTCCGGCTGACGACTCGTTAATAAATTCAGCGCTTCCGGGAGGCAACCCGATTACTTGGTTACTTTTGTTTTGCTTGTTTCATGCTATGTTTCTTTTTAGTAGTTTACTTTGTTTGTTAGCTAGTTTGTTTACTTTAGAGTTTGTTTATTTTTCTTTTTTCTCTTTTATGCGTTTCTATAAGTTTTGCAGGTTTTTGAGAGGCATGCCACTGTTGGAAATTGCATTGACTTATCATTTTGGTATTGTTTCGCGGGTTTGTAGGTAACGCACAATTATGGGCCGTTGGGTACTCAATCTCCATTCCCACGGTCCGCAAGTGTGCTTTCATGATTTAAGTGTGATTTTGAGGATACGGACCGTCACTTCATATATGACAATTAACGGTCCGTATCAGGGTTTATCGGGCATGTGACTTTTGGTCAAAGCGTATCGGTTCACTTTATAAATGACAAACAAATGATCGCTTTTGGTTAATTGTTCACTTTTTAAAACGTTTAAAAATTATCAAACTTGCCCGATGTCGAGACCCAATCCGCTTATAACTTTCACTTGAGTTGTGTTTTCTTTCTAGATTCATCATCGGACCACCATATGCCTTGATTCGTCTAGAGCTGTTTCATGATCTTTGAGGATTTTGGACATATTGGAGACACTGGCACACCACATGATAGGGGAGTATTTCAGTTCCCTTTCCCCTTTATTTTGTTTGTTTATCGTACATTGAGGACAATGTGCGAATTAAGTGTGGGGATGGGGGTAAATTGAACTGAAATTGCTTAAAGTTGTGAAAATTTTTCGAATTTTCTTATCATATCCCCCTGTTTTTAGTTGAAATTAAGATTTTTGCCCGTCTTATTGCACATGGAAGTAGGCCCGTTGATGTAATTCGTGACGTTTTGCTCGCCTATGTATACGATGCTTGTCTCTAGTCAAAACCTTTTCTTCGAGTATCTTGAAAAAGTATTTCCAAGCAAGTGTTTTTCAAATAAAATCAATAAATGGAATGCTTTACTTAGTGAAACTATCGGATGGGGGATAGATAGCTTGCATCATATCAGTAGCCTTTATCCATCCGTTTCCGTGAGTTATTTGAGCCTAAATTGCATTATATTTACATTATTTACTCACTTTCGTTTGGTTGAGTGTTATGCCATCATGTGCTTTCATTTTAGAACTTGTGTTGTTTATACGCATTGAGATCATGAACTAAAATTGGGCATAGAAATGATAGAGGCATTAGGATTAACCCCTTTGACTTAGCCTTTTTTCTTTGATCCTATCATTTTTCCTACCCTAAAACTTTATCCCTTAGAAAACCCGTTGAGCCTTTTTCCTTCTTCTTTGATTCTCCCACATTTTGACCCATTTAGCCTTTTGATTAGCCTTTATTTTATTCTTGAACCCTTGTGTGAAGAATCCGGATTAGTTTAGGATTTTGTGTATATATTTTGGTTTGGTTCATTAACTCATACCTAAAAAAAATGATTAAGTGTGATTCTCCTAGTACTCAATCTCCATTCTAGGAATTCATATGAGATTACAAAAAAAAAAAAAAGGAAAAAATGAAAAAAAAAATGCAGAAAATTCTAGCTCATTACTGGAGGTCATAGACCTAAGATAAAGCTGAAAAAAAATAGAATTTTTGTTAGTTTGTGTGTTCGGGTCAAAATTTCCCGACTTTGAGTTATTTATGTAAATAGTTTTTTGTTTTAGTTTCTTTATTGACTTTTCCGGATTTCTAAACACTTCGCCACTTTCACAATCCCATTCCATACCTAAACCATAGCCTAACATTACAACCCTTAACAAAGTCCTCTTGATTTATGTTCGGTTTTATGTTATTTGGTTGAGATGCGATTTCGATACAAGCCTATGATAATGGGATGCATGTTTGGCCTTGAGTGATCCACTTAAATCGATGATCTTTTTAATCATCTATCCATTAAATTTCACCGAGTTGAGTGATCATTGTGAGGGGAATGATGCTTGTTTGATTGAACCTTGATGTGTGTCGATCTAGTAGGTATTTCCATATATTTATACATAAATGTCATAATTGCTTGTTGGATTATAAATCTTTGGAAAAATTGTGCCAAATAATCCCAACTTTTCACTTTTTGCAAATAATAATCCCACCTTTAGATTTAGCAACTGGCACTCCCAATTTGTCAACATTTTGCAAATAACAGTCCCGCCGTTAAAAAAATCTAACTCCGTTAACAGATGCTGACGTGGAAGCTGATGTGGAATTTTTTTTAAATCTTTTTTTCTTTTTAATCCCAACTTTTCACATTTTTGCAAATAATAATCCCATCTTTAAGTTCATTATGTTTGACTTTTTGGAGTCAAAATTCATGTATTTTGACTCAAAATTGGACCCGAATTTGAGTTTGTTTGTGTTTGTAATTGATTCCAGTAGTTATAGTTTATCAAAACGAATCTAACGTATGTTACGAAAACAATTTTCATTGAGTTTTGTTCATATCGCAAAATGGGGGTGGTGAACATGTTCTTGAGCTCATCAATGGTGAAATCTTTAATCCTTAACGGTTTTCTGCAATTCTGGTTCCATTAGCTTCGGTTTGAACTCGTGAATTCAATGGTACAATCGGTTTTGAATTTCGTTCATGCTTGTGTGATTCACCATTGATGAACTCTTGAAGAACACCATTCTTTGATAATGGTGAATCACACAAACATGAATAAAATTTGAAACCGATTGTACCATTGAATTCATGAGTTCAAACCGAAGCTAATGGAACCAGACTTGCAGAAAACCGTTAAGGATTAAAGATTTCACCATTGATGAGCTCAAGAACACGTTCACCACCCCCATTTCGTGATTATGAACAAAACTCAATGAAAATTGTTTTCGTAACCTACGGTAGATTCGTTTTGATAAAGCATAACTACTGGAATCAATCACAAACACAAACAAACTCCAATTCGGGTCCAATTTTTGAGTCAAAATACATGAAGTTTGACTCTAAAAAGTCAAACAGAACGAAATTGTCCAAAATTGAGCTCGGATTCGACCCAAAAGTGCGTATAATCAAAGCTGGCATCGCACGTGTCACTCGTCTGATTTTTTCACGGATTTGATGGTGGCGATGGGGTGGTTGTGGTGGTGGAGTGGTGGTGAGGTGGTGGTGGTGGTGAGGTGATGATGACTGGATATTGAAAAAAAAGAAAAATTAAAAAAAAAATCCACATCAGCTTCCACGTCAGCATCTGTTAACGGAGTTAGATTTTTTTAACGGCGGGACTGTTATTTGCAAAATGTTGACAAATTGGGAGTGCCAGTTGCTAAATCTAAATGTGGGATTATTATTTGCAAAAGGTGAAAAGTTGGGATTATTTGGCGCAATTTTTCCTAAATCTTTTGAAAAGTGTAATTCTTGAGAATTGGCGATGCATGTGGGCTTGAGTAGTTGCATTGGGTTGGGTGGACGTTGCGTCTTCGATTGGCTTATGGAAGTGTTGCATAAGATTTTGCTTGAGGGCAAGCAAGGCTTAAGTGTGGGGATATTTGATGCGTAGCATCTTTTGTATAAAATAAATAAATAAAAATCCCGCATTTAAATAAGTTTTTAAATTAAAATTATCAAAATTGGTGCTTAATTGTTTAATAATTGAATTTTTGATTTTTGATGGGGTTTTTAATTAATAGTTGAGAAATATATAATTATCACATTTGAATTGGATTTTTTAATTGAGATTATTAGAATGTGATATTTATTGGTGTGTTTATTTGTTGAAGCTTAGGTGGTTGGATGGTTCGCGGTGAATTTAGAAGAAAACCATAATTTACGGAAACGAATTTGGAGTCTTGATGCAAAAGATATGAAAAAAAATATATATATATATATTATTTGTTTTGCTGCAGCCCAAGCAGCATTCATATCCAGGTCAGCCCAAAGCAATTCGCAGCCCAGTCCCTAGGCCCAACAGGGAGCAGCAGCCCAGCTGCGTGAGGTCCAGCAGCCCAGAAGCTGTCCTTCAGAAAAAAGGCCCAGAAGCTGTCCTTCAGAAAAAAGAAAAGAAAAGAATCGGAGGAGCAAGGGAATCGAACCCCTGACCTCTTGGTTAGAGCGCAGAATACTAGCCACCAGACCAGCAGCTGCTGTTAGTTTTATTCCAGCTTAACAGACTTTTATGTTCTTCTCGGCCAGGCCCAGTACTTCGGCCCAGCTCACTGTTCGCGACCAGACTCGTTTTTTTTGCTATAAATTCGATTAGCAGCCGCATTTCTCGGGTTTTAAGCCCCCATAAACCCTAATAAAACCCCATAATACGTCTGGAATCATCTTGCAAGGAAAAAGGGTCAAGATCAAGGCTTTTTGAGAAGAAATTTGAAGATTTTAGCTCTCGCGGGTCGGATCTTTAATTCGGTTCTTCATCTTTGAGCTTTTTACTCTTTTTCTTCACCATGGTCAGTCCCAAGATTAGATTTTTATTAGTTTTTATCATGTATCTTGGCTGATTTCATAGTGTATCACTTAGATTAGACGAATCTAGGCTCATTTGACCCGTTTTGGGTACCTTTTTACTATGAACTTGTGTTGATTGCTTCAATGATGATTTGGAATGCTTATGATGGTTTTGTATGCTAATCTAGTCCCTATTATTACTGATTTAAGTGTTTTAATTGCCATGTTTAGTAGAACTACTAGTATGTGTGATTATTTCATTGTTAATTCGGTTGACTTTTGTTAGTCAAACGGGTTGATGCTTGATAGGAGAACTCCTACTTGTTGAATTAGCTATGATTTGGGGTTGTTTTAATGTGCATGCTTGCTGATTTGGTTTCTATTACTTATGAATCATGTGGATTAATTGTCATTCTAGGTAGAACTACCTTAGTTAAGTGCTTTAGCCATTATTAAACCGTTTGACTTTCATTAGTCAACGGTTAATGCTTGCAAGGAGACATCCTTCTCGATGATTCATTGATGATTTGGGGCTGATTTAGTGTGCTTCTCTATGAGATAGGTTTGAACGAATCGTTTCATAGACTAGGATCTAGCTTTGCATTGTTTAATAGGACAGTTTGCTTGTGAACATAAGATTCGATCCTATTTATTCGTGTTTAGCGGTTTCTAGGTCGTAAGCGTTTTGAATCATCATCATCGCATGATTTAGGCATTGCTTAGAGAGACCTCTCTAGAATTTGCGCATTTCATGTAGGATTAGTTGACTTTGACCGAAGTAGCTTATCCGTCAGGCAGTTAAGCATAATTTGCTATCCGTGCTTCATTTAGGATTTCTGGATTATTCGGGATGTGTCTATAGTCCTAGGTAGTCCTGTTTTCCACATTAGACGATAGTGTTCATGGTATTAGTCATCCGAGGGTCTTAGTGAGTCTAGAGGCGTCTAGTCTAGGTGATGCATTCCTTTCTCTGATTTTCCAGCTTGTTATCCGGTTTTTGTGTTGTTTTTGTCGGTTTTAGTTATTTAGCTTATATTTCAGTTTTATTTCACCAAATCATTTCATCGGTTAGATATTAGCAAAGATCCAGTATCGGGAGATTGTCATCGCGTCCACGGATTGATATCCGGTTCTTACCAATACTATACTGCACACGACGGGTTCACTGCCCTGGTGTGTAGTTTGGTCACTTGGTGATTACCATTTTAAAACTTGACCACATTTTCATATATCCAAATCTGACACATCAAGATGCTTTACCCAAGTCCAGTTACGCTCTTGGTAATTGTTATGGTGTTGATAACAGTTTGCAGTCAACTGCTAAATCAGAGATTCTTGACCTCGTTTCAGAGTGTGTTGAAGTGATAAGATCTGATACAGATAAATTGGTTTCGTTTGCTAATCACATTAGGGAGTTCAAATCCAATCTTTTTAAAGATCCTCCTACTACTTAAGGTTCCAAATCTGATAATCGGAGTGTTGTTGAAGAGTTGGTTGGTCAACCTGTTGAAGTGGAGGCTGTTGTCTCAAATCCTGATGCTATTACGAATAAGGGACGTGGCAAGAATCATCGCATGGTCCCCCTGCTGAGAATCATATTTCTAAGCCTCCAAAAGCCCCCCCCAACTTTGCAAGACATGTCAACGGTATGTTACTGATCACGTATCCCGCAACTGCCATAAATTCAACAAGGATTCCGGGACAGAAGACTCAACCACTCAAGGCGATTAAACCCTTTCATATGATCTTTGGTTAATTCCAGTATTAGTATTATTATAATTTCCAACATCTATGGTTTTTGGTAATGATGTTATGTACTTGTAACACGGATGACTCCCTCTGAAACTGATCTGCTTGTTACGTATGTAACACTTTTGAAACCGATGTTATGCTTTGAATCGTTATTTTAGAACAATATTTTGGCAACTAATTGCTTATGTAATGTTTCTTTTGTAAACGGTTTAATCTATTGCAATTCATGCGTTTTATATGTTACAACCAATTGTTTACTTATCTGTTTGTATTTACATATGTTTACAATAAATTAACATATGTAAGTCAGTTTTTATTTACATATGTATAGAAATCCCTACTTAAATATAACATCATTTAACATATGTTTTTTCTTCCATCTCTCAACATTTCTTTTTAACCTACACTTCAATCAAAGCGTATGTATATATTTTTGAAATTACATATGTTTTTTTTTCCTAAAACTACACATGTGTTCTATTCATAGTCTACTTCATATGTAGACTCAAATTTATCCCTTATTCTATTAACTTACTTAATATTAAATACATATGTAAAGCTAATTCGCCATACATATTTAAAAAACTTTAAAGTTACATATTTTAAAGACTTTTTAAAAGTTACATAGAGAATATCCAGATAATTGTGTTAAGATTTATGTTTTATAACGTTTTCAAATGTAATCAATTTTATTCCTTTTATTCTTTGATGTTTTAAATTTTTAAAGCATGTGTTTTGTTCATAGTCTACTACATATGTAATCTAAAATGTATCCCTTATTATATTAACTTACTTAATATCAAATACATATGTACCTTTAGAAAATATCCAGACATTTTTTTGTGTAGATAAGTTTTATATGTTTTTACATATAAAAACAACTTTATATTTACATATGTATAAATTTTTTAAAATTACATTATTAATTAATATTTATATCTCTTACATATGAAAAAAAAAGCCTTTTGAATATTACATATGTTTATTTAAAGCATATCTAAATCATAATTTTATTTTTTTTAAATGTGTATGGAACATATGTAAACAAAACATTTTTCACAAATTTTAACAGCCTTCATATTACTAATAAACCACCTAGACATAATATATTGTTTGCCAAAACAGGTCATCATTTCGAGTAACAAAACACATATAACAAGTAATTAAGCTCCCAAAAGACGGTCAACGTTTCAAAACACCATTAACCTAACACCAATGAAACTAGATAGGGAATTTACACGCGCCCACAGGCTTCCTCCTTCACTTTGTCGGTATGCATACTTCTTCCTTGAACTTTTTCAACTGTCTCTTCTCACTTTTTCCATTAGCTTGGAAGTGTGCTGAAATTCTGAGTAGCTATCCTTATAGGCTTCTATATGCCTCATCAAGAAGATTTCACTATCTCTCTTGCAGGTTGTTGACCAGGTGATTGGATATTTCTTTATCTTTGCCGCCTCCATATCCGGGTATCGTTTGTGGCCAACGTTCTTCATGTATTTCACAATCATGTCCTTCTGTTTCAATATGAAAAAATAATGAGGATCTATTGGTAATTGCATATGTATTTGACAAAAAACTATATATGTCAAACTTTAGATTTAAATATGTATATAAACTTTTGGAACTTTTGGAACTTTTGAAAACATTAAAACAAATGGCAATTTAACTAGTAATGTTCTTTCACTTACCACCTTATAAGCATAAGACTTCTTGATGTACTCATCGGAATCTTTTATGATAGGTAAACTTGGGGATTGGTCAATCACCACAATAGATGGATTTTTCATGTAAAAAACAATAAGGTACCACAAATTTTTCTCCTCCACCAGTATGAAAACCATATCAAAAGCCCTGAAATCATGTACCGTCAAATTCACATCATTGACAACCTTATCTATTTCTTTAACAAGAATATCCATCATCTCTTCATGTGTAGTTAGTAAATCCCTCAACATCATTCCAACATGTTTGGTACATGTGTAACACAATAGGATTTCATTAATTTTTTATACGTATGTAAAATATGTATGTCGTATTCAAATTATTTACCATCAGATTGGTTCCGCAAAACAATCTATGAGGCGTGATAAGCTTCGGAATCTCTCTTTAAAATTCTGAACCTCTACCTAGGCGTCCAGAACTTTGCGGTCCACCTTACACTCTAAATCCAAAGTCCTCATCAATCCTTTCCCCACCTCCACATTGTTTGCACTTTGAAATACCACCTCACTGTGATTGTTGACACCAACAACAAATTTTCAAACATATGTAACTAAAATTCCAAAATTGTTAAAACATATGTAACTGGAACCAAAATAATGCCAAAAACATATGTATCACTGTAACATCCCGAGTTTCGTATTAAATTGGGTGCTTAATTATAATTATGACTTATTTGGGGTTTTAGAGGAATAAGCGGGTTTAGGTGATTAACCGGGTTAATTATGGGGGATTTCTAGTTATTAAGTTAACTTCATAATAGATGGTTAAACTAAAGAAAAGTGGAGGGTTAATTGTGTAAATAAAAGGCTTTGGCTAGATTTATCATGAAATACAAATTGAGGGGCTATAGCTGTAAATGTTAAGAAGGGAAAAACAAGTCTGGGATTCCCCCAGACTTAGAATCGCGTACGAGAGAGAGAGAGGGGGAGGAGCCCTAGTTCTTCAATCCTCTTCAATCCAAGAGAAATTTGGTGGATTGTGCTAAGGAGAAATCGAAATTAGGAAGTAGAAGACCCCTAGTTCACCATACTCTTCTTAATTTCTCTCGTGGGTACAAGTAAGTAGTAAACTTGATGTGGGTGATTTTGTAGGTTTCTTCTAATAACCAAATTGAGGTCGAATTCTGTGTTGTTATGTGTTTATGTACCTAGATGATGCTGAATTTCTGCTTGCATGACTGATTTGTATGTTAATTGTAGAGGTTGAGGTGGAGGTCAAACCCCCACCTCATGGGTTCGATATCTATGGTGGATGGGTGATGTGGGTTGGTTAATTATGCACTATGTATGCTAGTAAACTGATATGAGTAGTTGCTTTAGTGTAAAAGCTGTGAATTTTGGTAGTATGATGAATTGTGGATGTAATGTAAGCATGAAAGCCTCAAACTTGTAGATCACCAATTATGCATATAAGGTGTTTGATGAAATGCTTGAGTGAAGATTTATTATGTGTATGAGTTGAATATTTGGTGATTCAAGTTGTGATATATTATAGAATGCACATATGATGAAAATGGATAGGATGAAATATTGTAGGCTACTCATTTAGTAAAATTCAACATGAGCACCTAAGATGTTTGAGGAAATGCTTGAATGAGAATGGATTTGTGTGTATGCTGATTTCATGAGTTGTTTAGGTGATTGTATGGTAATTGTGTGATCCATGAATATGCAATGGTAATCTAAACAATGTAATGGATATAGGTGAAGCTAGTGGAACTACAAGTCACCAACGTGAAGGCAAGAATAAAGCTTAAAGGTAACACGTAGCGGTTAGTTATGTATATGTACTTATATGCCTTGAATTGTGGAGTGTTCACTAGATGACAATGGCTATTGACCTAGTATCTAGTGAACACCAAGTACCTAGAGAATTGTGGTTGTGGGATGATGAACTTGGTATGAAAATGACCAAGTTGGAAAGCAGTGATGTATGACCCTTCTTGGGTTGAGCGGAAAGGTTGTGGCAAGATGAGGTTCTATGATAATATTAGTCCTCAAATTGTCCCAACCAAAAGTCAAGCGGCTTGGTACATTGCCAATGTGCCAAGGTTAAATTATGGAGGAGAATTAGTAACTAGAAGTAGCATATAATGAACTGATTTTTTTATGGGTAATATCTTAGCGGGTCAAACGGGTTAGGAGGGTAATGTAAATGACTCTTTAACCCCGTTAGATTGGTGTGGATAGCGCAAGAATGGCGTAATAGCATGTATATATATGGGAGTTTTTATAACTTGGTTAATCCGGGTTAGAAGAGCACAAGTGAATGGGGCAAATGTACAAGCGGAAAATTAATTGAATGTGCAGGTGGGGGAGTCTGGGACGCCCAGAAGGGAGTCTGGACGTCTGGGGAGTCTGGACGCCCTTTTCCGGACGCAGGGGAGTCTGGACGCCATTTTTGGGGTCTGCCTACGCCCCTGGCCCATTTTTCAGAATTTTTCATGAAATGTATTGTATTATGCGGTTTATTGCTTTGTGCCATTAATGCTAATGTGTTACCAGTGTTTTTGGCAGGTAATCAATATTAGACGGGTCGGGATCGAATCGAAGAGCTTTGGAACCGAACATCACATCTTTTGGGACCTAGATGCACATGTTTGTTAATGTGAATGTTATGTAAGTATTCTTATGAAGTTAATGGTGTCAAGCACCCGATTTTGTAAATGTGGCATGGTAATGGATGAAAGTTTTATATATGTAATGAAATTTTCAAACTCTGATATTAAAACGAGGTTAATACGTATAATTGGGATTGGGGCCTTACAAGTTGGTATCAGAGCCACGGTTTGAGGGATTCAAGTGTCATGGGGGCACTTGAACTCAAACCAAGTGCTCGTGATGGGGAAAGATGTTCGGTTCAAGGTTCGATCTTCTGGCCCGGTAAGTGATTTCAATTATATATGGTGATATTGAATGATGAAATGTGCGGTATGGATCGTTTTAAATGATTGAGCTGAAAATTTTTAGTGATTCAAAAGCGGAAGTATGTGATGATGATGCTAACCTATTGTAAACTTTCAGTTTACTATGGCGGATGAAAACAACCCAGCTGGGGCTCTTACAGAGCCTATGATTGCAGAAGTAAAGAAGCTGATCTCGGATGAGATTGAGACCTCGGTGGAAACAGCGGTCCGGACCCATGTGGGTCAAATGGAAAATTCCTTGATGGAGGCATTGGAAAAGAAGCTGGAATCGATGAGGAATGATCTTATGGCGGAAGGAAGCGGGAAGAAGGATAAGGGGAGGTGTACTTACAAGGATTATATGGCGTGTAAACCTCCCCTATATACTAGTGAGGCAGATCCAATAGCCTGTTACCGATGGCTAGCGGAAATTGAAGCGGTATTCGAACGGAGTCACTGTGAACCGGAGGACCAAGTGATGTTTGCAACTGGTCAACTCCGATCGCATGCGAAAGATTGGTGGGATATGACAAGGGAGGAGAAGGGGAAAGAGGCCATTAAGGCCATGACTTGGGAAGAGTTCAAAGCGGTGTTTTCACTATATCATAGCCCCGAGTCTGAAACGAATAAATTACAAGAAGAGTTGATGCAGTTTCGTCAGAAGAAGGGACAACCGATCGGGGAGGTAATTAGTTACTTCCTGGATCGCGTGAAATTCTGTAAAGAGTTATTAAGGACTGAGAGGCAGAGGATTTTCCAGTTTAACAACATGCTGAATGCCGATTTTAGGGAGTTCATTAATGCTTCCCGATGTGCAACTCTTGAGGAGCTAATCAATGCTTGTCGAGAGCGAGAACTGGAACTGAAAAAGCAGGTGGAAAGGGGTGAGAAGCGGGGGGTAGAAAGCAGTACTACCCCAAACAAGAAGCCAAGGGTGAATGAATCACCCAAGAAAGCTGAAAATAAAAAGAGTGGGTTATCTGATTGCCCACATTGCGGGAGAGCTCATAAAGGGGAATGTTTCTTTTTAACAAAGCAGTGTTATGGTTGTGGGAAGACGGGGCATAGTATAGCACAATGCCCTAGTCCGGCTAGGGTATGTTTTGGATGCGGAAAGACGGGTCACAAGAAGAGCGAATGCCCAAACCCGAGTGCGGGGGCGGGCCAAAGCGGAGTGAAGCCGGATATTCCTCGAGCGAGAGGAAGATCCTATCAGCTGACTGTGGAGGAAGGAAAAGTTGATCCGGGGGTAGTGACAGGTATATTTCTTGTCAATGCTATCCCTGCTTATGTATTGTTTGATACGGGAGCGAGTAGGTCATTTGTTTCTTATGATTTTACTCGTCACCCTTCTTTTGTTATTAACAAGCTGTCTGTGCCCTTAGAAGTAGAAATAGCGGATAACAAGAGTGTCTTAGTTTTTGATGTGTATCGTGATTGTAAAATTTCTATAGAAGATGAAGATTACTCTATTGATTTAATACCAATGATGATGGGAGAATTCAAGGTGATAGTGGGAATGGATTGGTTATCTAAACACCAAGCCAAAGTGGTGTGTAACCGCAAGGTGATTGAGTTAATATCACCGAGCGGGAAGCAGGTTGTGGTGCAAGGAGAAAGGAAGAATGAGATCACGTTGTGTTCAGTAATGGAGGCAAGGAAATACATCCAACATGGGTGTAAATCCTATCTGGCATATGTGGTGGATACCGAACGTGAAAGTAATAAAGCAGAAGCGGTACCCGTTGTGCAAGAATTCTTAGACGTATTTCCTGAAGACCTTCCGGGTATACCACCGGATAGGGATGTGGAATTTCGGATCGAGTTGGTACCTGGGGCAAAGCCGGTGGCACGAGCTCCGTATCGGCTGGCCCCTACTGAGATGCAAGAATTGATGAAGCAACTGCAGGAATTGCTTGATAAGGGATTCATCCGGCCAAGTGTATCCCCTTGGGGTGCACCGGTGTTATTTGTGAAAAAGAAAGACGGTAGTCTAAGAATGTGTATAGACTACCGTGAGCTGAATAAGCTGACCGTGAAGAACAAGTATCCCTTGCCTCGAATCGATGATCTGTTTGACCAGTTACAAGGGGCGAGTTGGTTCTCCAAGATCGATTTAAGATCGGGGTACCATCAGCTGAAGGTGAAAGAGGAGGATGTCCCAAAGACAGCTTTTCGGACGCGGTATGGGCATTACGAGTTCCTAGTAATGTCCTTCGGATTGACTAATGCACCGGCGGCTTTCATGGACCTCATGAACCGCGTGTGTAGGCCGATGTTGGATCGATCCGTTATTGTGTTTATTGATGACATTTTGGTATATTCACGGAGTGAGGAGGAGCATGCCCAACACTTGCGTGAGGTGTTGGAAACTTTGAGGCGGGAGAAATTATTTGCGAAGTTCTCAAAATGTGCTTTCTGGTTACGGGAGGTACAATTTTTGGGGCATGTGGTGAATGCTCAGGGGGTATTAGTAGACCCTGCCAAGGTCGAAGCAGTAGCGGGATGGAAGACACCTAAGAACCCGACTGAGATCCGGAGTTTCTTAGGCTTGGCAGGCTACTATAGGAGATTTATTCAAGACTTCTCCAAAATAGCCGTGCCATTGACCCGACTCACAAGGAAAGATGTGAAATTTGAATGGGGTGAAGAGCAGGAGGAGTCCTTCCGGACCCTAAAAGAAAAGCTAACTCATGCTCCCGTGTTGGCTTTACTCGATGGGACGGAGGATATAGTGATATACTCTGATGCGTCATACCTCGGCTTGGGGTGTGTACTTATGCAGCGGGGTAGAGTGATAGCCTATGGATCGAGGCAGTTAAAGAGAAGTGAAGTTAACTATCCAACTCATGATCTTGAGCTGGCAGCGGTGGTGTTCGCCTTAAAAATATGGCGGCATTATTTATATGGCGTTCCGTGCACCATCTATACCGATCACAAAAGCTTGAAATATTTGTTTGATCAGAAGGAGTTAAACATGAGGCAACGAAGGTGGTTGGAATTGATCAAAGACTATGATTGTGAGATTCATTACCACCCGGGCAAGGCCAATGTGGTGGCGGATGCCTTGAGCAGAAAAGGAGATTATGCACCTATTAAGGTGAAATCGATGAAGCTGGTTATAACCTCAAGTATTCTTGATTCAATCAAGAAAGCACAAGAGGAGGCGGTGAAGGAAGAAAATTGGAAGAATGAGCGGATAAAAGGGGTGGTGAAAGACCTTGTCCACGAGGACAATGGTCTCAAATATCGTTTTGGGCGGATATGGGTTCCTAACACGTGTGGGGTAAAGGAGTTGCTCCTAGATGAGGCTCACAAGTCTCGGTATTCAATCCATCCGGGAGCCACAAAAATGTATCATGATTTAAAACGCGAATATTGGTGGCCGGGCATGAAGCGGGATATCGTAAAGTACGTGGAGAAGTGTTTGACTTGTCTCCAAGTCAAAGCTGAACATCAAAAGCCGTATGGTAAGCTGCAACCACTTGAGATACCGGAGTGGAAATGGGAGCATATCACGATGGATTTACTCACGAAGCTGCCAAAAACGAGGAGGAATTTCGATGCTATTTGGGTGATAGTGGATCGACTTACTAAAAGTGCACACTTCTTGCCTATTAGTGAGTCGTATTCATCTGAAGGAATGGCGAATGTCTATGTGGAGGAGATTGTATCGCGACACGGAGTCCCGGTGTCAATCGTGTCGGATAGAGACACCCGCTTCACTTCTAAATTTTGGCGGGAATTTCAGGAGTGTATGGGTACTCGGTTATTGTTTAGTACCGCATACCATCCTCAAACTGATGGGCAAAGCGAGAGAACAATCCAAACACTCGAAGATATGTTGCGAGCGTGTGTGTTGGATTTCGGAGGAAGTTGGGACGCTCATTTGCCTTTGGTGGAATTCTCATACAATAATAGCTTTCATGCTAGTATTGGAATGTCCCCATATGAGGCACTTTATGGGCGGAGGTGTAGAACACCCTTGTGTTGGGGAGAAGTGGGTCAAAGGGAGTTGGCCCAAAAAGAGGTGGTTAAGGCTACCAATGAGAAAATTCAAATCATTAGAGCGCGTTTAAAGGCCGCCCAGGATCGACAGAAATCGTATGCAGATAAGAGGCGAAGGGATATTGAATTCAAAAAGGGGGATCATGTGTTGTTAAAAGTGACACCGTGGAAGGGGGTAATTAGATTTCGAAAGAGGGGAAAATTGAGCCCACGGTTTATCGGGCCTTTTAAAGTCCTTGCTAAAGTGGGTCAAAATGCTTACCAATTAGAATTGCCGGAAGAACTGAGTGGAATCCATGATACTTTCCACGTGGCTAATCTAAGAAAGTGTCTGGCTGACGAGGCTGCCTATGTGCCCTTGGATGATATCGTGATTGATGACAAGTTGAATTATGTGGAAAGGCCGATTGAAATTCTTGACCACAAAACTAAGCGGCTCAGGAATAAAGAAATCGAGCAAGTAAAGGTGAGATGGGAGCATAGGAAGGGATCGGACACTACGTGGGAGTCCGAGGAAGAAATGCGGAGATACTACCCCTACTTATTCCGGTATGTACTTCTAGTTTCGGGGACGAAACTCCCTCTAAGGGGAGTGGAGTTGTAACATCCCGAGTTTCGTATTAAATTGGGTGCTTAATTATAATTATGACTTATTTGGGGTTTTAGAGGAATAAGCGGGTTTAGGTGATTAACCGGGTTAATTATGGGGGATTTCTAGTTATTAAGTTAACTTCATAATAGATGGTTAAACTAAAGAAAAGTGGAGGGTTAATTGTGTAAATAAAAGGCTTTGGCTAGATTTATCATGAAATACAAATTGAGGGGCTATAGCTGTAAATGTTAAGAAGGGAAAAACAAGTCTGGGATTCCCCCAGACTTAGAATCGCGTACGAGAGAGAGAGAGGGGGGAGGAGCCCTAGTTCTTCAATCCTCTTCAATCCAAGAGAAATTTGGTGGATTGTGCTAAGGAGAAATCGAAATTAGGAAGTAGAAGACCCCTAGTTCACCATACTCTTCTTAATTTCTCTCGTGGGTACAAGTAAGTAGTAAACTTGATGTGGGTGATTTTGTAGGTTTCTTCTAATAACCAAATTGAGGTCGAATTCTGTGTTGTTATGTGTTTATGTACCTAGATGATGCTGAATTTCTGCTTGCATGACTGATTTGTATGTTAATTGTAGAGGTTGAGGTGGAGGTCAAACCCCCACCTCATGGGTTCGATATCTATGGTGGATGGGTGATGTGGGTTGGTTAATTATGCACTATGTATGCTAGTAAACTGATATGAGTAGTTGCTTTAGTGTAAAAGCTGTGAATTTTGGTAGTATGATGAATTGTGGATGTAATGTAAGCATGAAAGCCTCAAACTTGTAGATCACCAATTATGCATATAAGGTGTTTGATGAAATGCTTGAGTGAAGATTTATTATGTGTATGAGTTGAATATTTGGTGATTCAAGTTGTGATATATTATAGAATGCACATATGATGAAAATGGATAGGATGAAATATTGTAGGCTACTCATTTAGTAAAATTCAACATGAGCACCTAAGATGTTTGAGGAAATGCTTGAATGAGAATGGATTTGTGTGTATGCTGATTTCATGAGTTGTTTAGGTGATTGTATGGTAATTGTGTGATCCATGAATATGCAATGGTAATCTAAACAATGTAATGGATATAGGTGAAGCTAGTGGAACTACAAGTCACCAACGTGAAGGCAAGAATAAAGCTTAAAGGTAACACGTAGCGGTTAGTTATGTATATGTACTTATATGCCTTGAATTGTGGAGTGTTCACTAGATGACAATGGCTATTGACCTAGTATCTAGTGAACACCAAGTACCTAGAGAATTGTGGTTGTGGGATGATGAACTTGGTATGAAAATGACCAAGTTGGAAAGCAGTGATGTATGACCCTTCTTGGGTTGAGCGGAAAGGTTGTGGCAAGATGAGGTTCTATGATAATATTAGTCCTCAAATTGTCCCAACCAAAAGTCAAGCGGCTTGGTACATTGCCAATGTGCCAAGGTTAAATTATGGAGGAGAATTAGTAACTAGAAGTAGATATAATGAACTGATTTTTTTATGGGTAATATCTTAGCGGGTCAAACGGGTTAGGAGGGTAATGTAAATGACTCTTTAACCCCGTTAGATTGGTGTGGATAGCGCAAGAATGGCGTAATAGCATGTATATATATGGGAGTTTTTATAACTTGGTTAATCCGGGTTAGAAGAGCACAAGGAATGGGGCAAAGTACAAGCGGAAAATTAATTGAATGTGCAGGTGGGGGAGTCTGGGACGCCCAGAAGGGAGTCTGGACGTCTGGGGAGTCTGGACGCCCTTTTCCGGACGCAGGGGAGTCTGGACGCCATTTTTGGGGTCTGCCTACGCCCCTGGCCCATTTTTCAGAATTTTTCATGAAATGTATTGTATTATGCGGTTTATTGCTTTGGCCATTAATGCTAATGTGTTACCAGTGTTTTTGGCAGGTAATCAATATTAGACGGGTCGGGATCGAATCGAAGAGCTTTGGAACCGAACATCACATCTTTTGGGACCTAGATGCACATGTTTGTTAATGTGAATGTTATGTAGTATTCTTATGAAGTTAATGGTGTCAAGCACCCGATTTTGTAAATGTGGCATGGTAATGGATGAAAGTTTTATATATGTAATGAAATTTTCAAACTCTGATATTAAAACGAGGTTAATACGTATAATTGGGATTGGGGCCTTACAATCACCTTTTGAATTTTTCAACCCCCTTTTTCCTAGAGCTGCAATTAAAAAACAAAATATATATTACGTACCATACTTTTTACCAATACAAAATTTAGAAGCACTTACAAAGCTGAAACTACAAATTGTCCTCTCTAAACAACCACTTTAATACGTCCTCTTTGTCACACCCCCAAAAATCCCACGCGCGATAACGCGCCACAGGAAGCGTGACAAACCAGGTTTGATGTCCATTAGTTACACCAAATGACCAATAATAAATAAAAGGTTGTATATTTTATTACAATATAAATACATAGTTTTACAAATGCGGAAGCGTAATATGCTGAAAGTATTTATTGTAAAAACACCGCCACCCAAGGTGACGTGGCTTGTTCAAAGACAATAAAAGGGTTTCGAAGTCTCATGCATGCGTACTCATGATACTCGAATATCTGCAACCTGAGAATAACATGCTAAAAAGTGTCAACACAAAGGTTGGTGAGTTCACAGGTTTATCAGTTCAAAAACAGTTCAAGTTAAAAGTATTGCAACTGTTCAAAAACAGTTTAAGTCCAGTTTACGATTGACTGTTCAACAACAGTTCAAGTTGAGCTTACGATTGACTGTTCAACAACAGTCAAGTTAAGTTTAAGATTGACTGTTCAACCACAATCAAGTTGTAAGAGCATAATTACTAATATATATATCAAATAGCTAGCTAGGCTATATACATGAAACTTCGCACGTTGATGGTCACCGAAGCTAACAGTTGTTTATAGTTTGCCTTGTTGTGTTTAGGACGAATATAACACCCGTTCAATATCCAATCGTGCTAGAGCGACTGACCGGGGTGGGGTTTGTCAGACCCAGTAGTACTACAATATATTTCTCGCTATCGTCATTAATATTAACGGTACCATAGGAAGGACTTTGTTGTATCGGTGTGCTACAAGTACTTCAAGTGATATATAAAAGTCTAATTATCTCAGTTGTGTAAATCATGCATGTTAATCTCCCCCAACAGGATTAAAACAGTAGAATGGGGTCGTGAAACTCACCTTAGGTTGCTCAGCAAAGTTTCCAAATAAACAGTTAATTCAAGTAGCAAGAACGAGTCTTGTGCAAGCAATCAATCACCTAACGAGCATGAATGTATAAGTGTGTGTTCTATAAACTATAAGTCTAACGTAAATGACACAAACGAAGGATCGTGGAATTCAAAACAAGTCGAGGATGGCACGTGTGCCAAATCCGAGCGACTATCGAAGTAACGCGAGAAATACAATATATAACTTTAATATATATTTTCTAAGTTTGAGGATATCAAAAATAAATACATATATAATATATATATATATATTTAACTAAATGTTCAGGTGACGTTAATAACGAATTTTGCGAGGACAAAGTATATTTATATATATTAAAGGTTATCATAAAGATATTCGATTATATCAATAAAAATCCAGCGGCATAAGTTTATATATTAATCTACTCAAAATTTATATATTTTTACCTTTTTGTAAAACTAGAATTTTTATATCAATATATATATATATATATATATAGGTATTAGAAATCTATTTTTAATTAAAGATAACAAGTTTAACATATTTTATAACTCAAAATATGATTTACGAGTCTTAAGTATCATAAATATATTTTTACGGGTTTAAGACACGACAAGGAATAATTTTGATACAAAATCTAGTAACCAAAAGCTCAAAACAATACAAAAACAACAAAATAAAAATTATGGAGGTCACCGGGTTCGAACCCGTGACCTCCCGACGAAACAGTAGTGCTTTAGCCATTCGGCCAGTGGACCAATTGTGTTAAAATCGCGACTGGAACCATTTTGTTTACCAACCGTGACCAGAAACCAAGTCTAGAAAAATAAGGAATTAAAAATGGTGAGGCCGGGACTCGAACCCGCGCCTCCAGCGTACAAACACGGCGACCTTACCAGTTGTGCCAGTTTGGCGTCTGGTAACATACCCGGCTCACAATCCTTTTAACCCATACCAGCCTGTTATCATCTTCTTCCCCACAAACCCTAGTCTCGCCGGAGGTATTTTCCGGTCGCCGGAAAACCAAAAAAAAAAAACATAAAAGAGACCAGAAAACGTGCGACTAGCATGAAATAACGATTACCTTGAACCTGAGATGAAAGATTGACGAGTTTTTGACCCCGAAACGATCCTCGAACCTCGAACGCGAACACCGAGTGCCGTCACGAAACTTGAATCTGATTGCTCCTGGACGCTAGTTGGGAACTCGAGATCACTGTGGAGTGTTCGTTGATGTTCGTTGATGTTCATTGATGGTGATTTGGCCGGAATTCGGGATTTCGCCGGAAAACAAGAAAACTAGCGAGAGACAAGAGGATGCTAGAGAGAGAGGGACAGGAATGGTTGTGTACATAAAGTGAGAATGAATGGGTTATCATTAGATGATATTGAATGAACCCATTGATTGTGAACTCTCGAAACCGTCGGATTGATGATCGGTCTCAAACCCGACTGGCATCTTTTATTCACGTAATTACAATGAGTTACAATTCAAGAATTGAGTTTTGGAAAAATTGGTCCCTCCAGGTTTTGGTTAAATAAATCATATTTGGTGAATGACAAAACAAGTCCCTTGAAGTTCTAAAAGGGTTAACGGCTCTAACGTAGTTATCATGAAATGTTTTTAACGACAAATATACGAGGAACGTCAAAATATACAAATCGCATAACGTTTATGCGAAAGTATGAATTTAAATGACTACATAAAATCATAGAAAATAATTTTCGATTCTCCATTTTAATTCTCATAAAATCATGGGTTTTAAATCTATAACTTACATATTTAAAGTATATAACTCTATGATTAATAACTTATAATTAGAATTCTTAAATTACATAAAATCATAAA
>JBCNJP010003838.1:0-13000 GCA_039602395.1 Deinandra increscens subsp. villosa | reverse complement strand
ATGACCAAAAGGAGGTTTTAGAACGCGTGCGAGTAGCCCAATCGAAGCTAAGACATAATACTTTACTAGGGAAAAAGAATCAACTGATTTAGATAAAAATTGAGCAAGTTATGACCTCTGCAAAATGGCCTAAAAATCTGGCCGAATCTGTCCACTTTTAGTAGTTTGTAAAAATTTCGGTTTTCTCGTTTTGAGCAACAATTTGGTCATCCAACTTCTACCAACATCATTTTAGGCACTTTAACATGGATTTTCAGTTCTAAACATGTTCATATCAAGTTCATAGCAAAAACCCAACATAAAAACTAGTATACAAGCACATTTGCCCAAATTTCATGTCCAAACACCCAATATTCATACAAGAACATACATGGCAGATTTGAGCTCAAATTTCCAGCTCTTAAATCATTCAAAATCTGTCCCAAATCATGAGTTAACATAACTTAACCTAAATCATGGTTCATGAGCATCATAACACTCCATTTAGCACATAAACACTTAAGAACACATATGCAACATATAAATTTCGGATTTCAGAATCTAGGGCTTACGAATTTGAGAAAGAAATCGCGAGATGGAGGAGATGGAGTGAAGGGGATGCTTCCTTTGGTCTTGTCATAGCTCAAAACCTCAATGTCTTGCTCCTTGAAGCTTGATTTCACGAAAATCTCTAAGTGTGTGTGAGTGTGTGTGTGAATCGTAAGGTGAGAGGAGGGGATGAAGATGATGATGCGTGAATGAGAAATGGGGCAGGACATGGGCACAGATTTTGTGTTTAAAATAATTACACATTTGGTCCCTCAACTTCTACTTTAAACATAGCAAGCATAAAACTCATTTTAAGTGGGTTTTTAACTAAAAGTTGTAAAGTAAAAATTCTAAAAATGTTTCTAAGTGTTTTTAACTTATTTAACATGCAAGATTTAGTTGGGTTACATAAATTTAACATTTACATATAAAAATTTAAATCCTGCGCGAAGTTCGGTTTTTACCCGAAGACGCGAAATTTTTCAAATAACACATAAAGTTACGAAACGAATTTACAAACCAAGTTACTAGCATCAATTAGCAATTAAGCATGAACAACATACAATTATTCAATAACGGGTCTCGGGTTTACTAACGGCACTAATGGAACTAACGGAAAGGTTAACGGAGTTAACCTGGGAAGTTGCAGTTGGTTTTGAAACAAAGATATGAAAACTTCACTTACAAAACTGGTGAATCTATGACCAACCAGTATCTTAGATTTGTTTCACTTCTTGATGAATTGCAAAAGGTAGAAGTAACAATTGAACAGGCTGATGCTAACAGGAAGTTCCTGAGATCCTTACCTCCAATGTGGACTGTTTACACAGTAAGCATTAGGGAGTGCAAGGACCTCAAAAAGCTTAAACTAAGTGAACTCCATGGAGTCCTTAGTGCTTATGAAATGGAGCTTAATCTTAAGCAAAACAACTTTCCTGAGGCATCACCACAGTTGCAAACCACTGCTTTGGTTACAACTGATTTTCAACAGATCTCTAATTCTTCTCAATATCACTCACCCTCAGTCAGTTTCAATGAGCCAACTAGATGCTCAGAGAGTTCTTCAACATTGTTTGACAACTCTCACTCTGCCTATGTGGCAACTGACTCATCTCAAGGATTCACACGTGAAGACTTGGAATGCATAGGGGCAGATGATCTGGAGGAAATGGACATTTTAACTCAAATAGCTATGGTTTCTGTAAGAGCCCAAAGGTTTTATAAGAGAACAGGAAGAACTTATAAAGGGTCAAAGGGATCACCAATTGGGTTGGATAAATCTAAAGCTAAATGTTATAATTGTCATCAACTTGGTCATTTTGCTAGGGAATGCAAGCAACCAAGGAGAGATGGACAGAATAACAACAACAATGTTCAACAGAGATCAAGTCATGGAAGCAACAACAGCAGCAGTCAACAGAACAACAGCAACCAACAGCCAACACAACCAAAACCACTTGGAAATCAAAATGTGGTGGCAGCCGTAGCTAACCAGACTGAATGCTTTGAGTGGGAAGACTTTGTCACTGAGTTTGAGCCAATCAACCATGCTTTGATGGCCAAAGAAGATTCAACAGAACAGGTAAATGAAATTCCTGAAAAAGTCTTAGAAAATCTATGCAGCCCTGCATGCATAGAACAAGTGTCAAAGTACAGGAAACATAACACTGATCTAATTGATGAAGTTTCTAATCTGAATGAGTTGAAAAATTGCTTTAAGAAAACTGAAAATGCATACATCACCAAACTTGAAAATTTGAACAAGGAATTTGATGCATTAAAGCTGACTAACTCTATTTTGGAAACACAATTGGAAGATTTATTGAACAAACTAACTGTTTCAAGACAAGAAACAAAGGATGCAAAAGCAGAAAATGACATTCTTGAAATTAAGTTAAAAGATGCTTTGTTCACCTGTGACAAATTTCAAACAGCTAACAAGAAAGCTGAGAAACTTTGGAATGGAGTAATGCATGGGAAAACAGGCATTGGGTACAATAATGTTGAACCACCCAAGGAATATTCACCTGTTATTGCTCCAATCCAAGCACTTCAGAAGGAGTGTGGTGTGAGTTTAACTGTTGATAGCACCACATGCTCTGAAACAAATTCTGTTGAAACATTTTCAAACTGTGAAGTCAAAGATGCTAGCACATCAGCATCTGTTGATCAATCCAAGGTTTTAAAACCAAAAGTTGCTTTTCCACCCCCAACTATTTATGAGCCCAAAGACTCAAAAGTTGGAGGAAAACTACCTGAGAAGCCAAAACCCAGTGAATCTGAGAAAACGGGTAAGATAACTTACCACCAGGTCACCAATGAAGATTCAGCCAAAAACACAAACACTTACCAAAGGAAAATGTTTGAATGTGTTTTCTGTGGTGAAAAAGGGCACATGGCTGCAATGTGCAAATTCAATCCTTTGAGCAAAACCCAAAATTTGTTAAAACCCAAAACTGTTATTACTCAGAAAAGATCTACAGGAAAAACTTCACCTGTAAGAAGCAATACTTTGAAATATTTTGATACTGAGTCAAACAAGGTTTTAATTGGGAACAACAAAAATGGAAGTTTTTCAGTTTTAAAAATGAACAGGGTTCCGGCTGAACTTCAACCGGAAAAATTTTCAACCGGAAGTGAAGTTCAACCGGAAAACTCCAAATCACTAAGATCAGTTACTGCACCTAAACAACGACCCAGGGTTCAGTTTACTGATGAATATGACCATTTTGAAGGTCATGGAAGGAGAAACCCATCTAGAGGCAAGACCACCTCTAGAGAAAATTTTATGAAAAACAAGCACAACTCTCAACCGGAAATTCCCTCTAGTTCAAGTGGAAATGCCACTGTTGCATTTCACAGTGAGAGACCTAGCCAGTCAAACAAATTTCCAAAACCTAAGGCTAGAATCTCACCAGTAACTAGTGTTGATCAAACCTACATCTCACACAATGAGGTGCCAAAGGTTTTGACTAACAAACAAAAGAAATATAGGGAATACAGAGAGAGGAAAATTGCTGAGAGAAGGCTTAGCAAAACAAACAGGCAAGATCAAACAAGTGAACAGTCTGAACACTTGAACATTGATCAAGATGATCTGTTAAATGAGGATCCATTACAACATACTTTAGTACTTAAAGAGTACAAGTATTATGATGCTTCTGGCAAGCCCAAGACCTCAAAGGCTTGGGTTCCCTTTAGAAATTAATCAATTTTCTCTGTGTGTAGGTGCATAATAAAGGCCAACAAAGCCTATGGGTTGTTGATAGTGGATGCACTTGCCACATGACAGGAAATAAGCATGTATTGGAAAACCCCAAAAATATAAACGGAGGTCCTGTAGCTTTTGGGAGTGCAAAAGGACACATTACTGCACAAGGTGCTGTTAGTAATGGGAAGCTTACCTTTGATAAGGTAAATTTTGTTGATACATTGAATTTCAATTTACTTAGTGTCTCACAAATGTGTGACAAAAATTTGAATTTGATGTTTACTGAGAAAGAGGCAATAGTCTTAAAACCTGGTGTTAACATCCCTGAGGAACTTGTGTTACTCAGAGCACCTAGGAGAGAAGGACTATACATTTTGGATCTATCTGCTGCCACTCCAGCAAGTGGAATTGCATGCTTTATATCCAAAGCCTCAGTGGATGAATCTGACTTATGGCACAGGAGGTTATGTCATGTTAACTACAAGAACATGAACAGAATAGTGAATCTTGGCTTGGTTAAGGGTCTTCCTAACAAGCAGTTCAACTGTTCTGAGCACTGTGTTTCTTGCCTCAAGGGTAAGCAACACAAGACCTCCTTCAAGCCAAAAACTGAGTCTTCTATCACTCAACCTCTAGAACTTTTACATATGGATTTGTTTGGTCCAACTAGAGTGATGAGTCTGGGAAAAAGGTCATACTGTTTTGTCATCATTGATGATTTTACAAGATATACTTGGGTGTTTTTCTTAAAAACAAAAGATGAAACTGCTGAATTGTTGAAAACACTAATTGTATCTTTGGAAAATCAAGCAAAACTGAAAGTTAAGACAATCAGAAGTGACAATGGCACTGAATTTAAAAATCATGTTTTAAATTCATTTTGTGAGGAAAAGGGTATTCTTAGACAATTTAGTGCTCCTCGAACTCCACAACAAAATGGTGTTGCAGAAAGGAGAAATAGGACACTAATTGAGGCTGCTAGAGCAATGTTGGCAGATTCTAAATTACCAGTGATATTTTGGGCAGAAGCAGTAAATACTGCTTGTTACGTCCAAAACAGGACTTTGATTGTTAAAGGTAAAAATAAAACTGCTTATGAACTTTGGAGAGGTAGAAAACCTAACATTTACTTTTTCAAATCATTTGGATGTCCTGTTACCATCTTGATAACTAATAGGTTGTTACCTAAGTTTGCTGAAAAAGCAGATGAGGGATATTTTGTTGGATATTCTGGTGTGTCAAAAGCATTCAGAGTATACAATAAAAGTACCAAAATTGTTGAGGAAACCATTAATGTGTCTTTTAATGAGAAATCTCTTAACAACTTTGTATCTCAACCGGATTGGTTATTTGATATAGATGCACTAACCACTGCTTTCAATTTTACCATTGAGAAGCCATTAAGTTCAACAGTGCAGGAACAGGAACATAAGCAGAATCACTTGAGATCAGCTGAGAATATCTGGCAGATGAATACCAAGGGCCTTCAAATGCGACCCAACTTCTTTTCATCACTCAGCACCAAGCCTGTGACACCCAACAATTCAAAGAAAATCTCTGAAATTGTTATTGCTGATGCAGAAATTCATCCGGTTGAACTTCCGGTTGAAGTTCAAACGGATCCTGTGACAGTAGGATCTCCGGTTGACACTCAACCGGAAAACAATTTTTCTGAAAATTTTGAGAACAATGAATCCAATGATTCAACTGATGCTGGGTCAAATGAATACAGTTTTGAGCATCTAATCTCAGATTCAGTTCCCAGTTCTCAAGAAGTCTCAGAACCTGTTTCACAAATCAACAATATTGAGTTGTTACCTCAACTCAATATTCCTCACAATGGGAGAAGCCATGAATTCCCAATGTTTACTGATAGAAGAATTAGCAAAAATCATCCAAGGGAGAATATTATAGGAGATTTGTCAGCTCCTGTGCTGACAAGAAGCAAGTCTATTGATGCAAACATTTGCCTACATGCTGCATTTCTGTCTCAAGAAGTACCCACAAAGGTCAGTGATGCTCTGGAAGATGAGAGCTGGGTAGAGGCAATGCAAGAGGAATTGTTTCAGATCAATAAACAGAAGGTTTGGGAATTGGTAGACCTTCCAGAAGGTGAAGAACCAATTGGCACCAAATGGGTATTCAGAAACAAGAAGGATGACAGAGGAATAGTGATCAAAAACAAGGCAAGACTGGTAGCTCAAGGTTACAAACAGGAAGAAGGCATTGATTATGATGAAGTTTTTGCTCCAGTGGCCAGGCTTGAAGCAATCAGAATATTTCTTGCCTATGCTGCTTTCAAAAACTTTCTGGTATTTCAAATGGATGTCAAATGTGCCTTTCTGTATGGTCTTTTAGAACAGGATGTGTATGTCAAGCAACCTCCAGGCTTTGAAGACCCTCATCACCCCAACAAGGTATGCAAGCTCATCAAGGCTTTATATGGTCTCAAGCAAGCTCCTAGGACTTGGTATGAAACTCTTTCAAACTACCTCCTAGAGAATGGCTACAAAAGAGGAGCTATTGACAAAACACTTTTCGTGAAATCTGATGGTAAAGATACTTTGATGGTGCAAATCTATGTTGATGACATCATTTTTGGTTCATCCAATGCTGCCTTATGCAAAGAGTTTGAAGGTCTGATGCAATCTAAGTTTGAAATGAGTTCAATGGGTGAACTGAATTTCTTCTTAGGATTACAAGTGAAGCAAACTGCAAATGGAATATTCTTGAATCAGTCAAAATATATTCAAGATATGCTAAAAAGATTTGACATGCTGTCTGTTTCAACTTCAAGAACCCCCATCTCCACTTCCCACAAGTTAAACAGTGACTTAAGTGGAAAGCCAGTGGATGTTCATCTCTACAGGGCAATGATTGGTTCACTGCTCTATCTCACAGCTAGCAGACCTGACATCATGTTTAGTGTCTGTTTATGTGCTAGATACCAGTGTCAACCAAAGGAATCACACATGTTAGCAGTGAAGAGAATTTTTAGATATCTCAAAGGACAACCAAAGCTTGGGTTGTGGTATCCAAAGAATTCAGATTTCTCCTTCAAAGCTTACACTGACAGTGATTATGCTGGCTGCAATTTAGATAAGAAGTCTACTACTGGAGGATGCCAATTTTTAGGAGAAAGACTTGTGTCTTGGCAATGCAAGAAGCAGACCTGTGTATCTACTTCTACTGCTGAGGCTGAATATATTGCCGCATCAAGTTGCTGCAGTCAAGTCTTATGGATTCAGAATCAAATGTTGGATTACGGCATCAAGTTCATGGAGACTCCTATTCTTGCAGACAACAACAGTGCCATCTCAATCACAAACAACCCTGTTCAACACTCAAAAGCAAAACACATTGACATCAGGTACCATTTTATTAGAGATTGTGCTGAAAAACATTTAATTCGAATGGTTAAAGTTCATACAAATCAACAACTGGCTGATTTGTTTACCAAAGCATTTGATGAAGCAAGATTTTTCTATCTCATTAGTGCCATTGGTATGATGAACTTTGACTGATTAAACTATTTTCACAAACTCAATAAAAGCGACCATTTTGTGTCAAAGAGCCCGTCTCTTGATACAAAAAGAAAAAGAAAAAGAAAAGTTTCTGTATCAGTTAGACACATTTTCAATCATAGTCAGGTCATACTGTTAAACTATGATAACTGATACATGAAATTTTCAAAATCAAGTGTTTTTCTATCTTCCGGTTGAACTTTCCAGTTCAACACATCCGGTTGAATCTCAACCGGAAAGTCATCTTCAACCGGAAACTCATGTTTTGATCACACCATCTCAATTTCTGAAACTGATGAACGAAACAACAATTCTTTATTTGAAAGATCAGTCTAACTTTGAAAATTTTTCAAACGGAAATTTTATTTCCTGTTGACAATCTCAAACGGAAAAATTTTCAACCGGAAATCTGCCCGGATCAACTTTCAAACGGAAAGAAATTTTGTTGTGAGGAGAGAAAAATCTCCGCTTGAATCTCAACCGGAAAACTTTTGCGTTAAATGAATCATTTAATTTACCGGTTGAGGCACAAATTTTCAAGCGGATTGTGCATTTAAAGTGTTTGAATTTATTGCTCATGAAAATATCTGAATTAAATTCAAAAGACACGCAACAGGCGGTTGTACTATACAACCACCTGAAGCACACTTTTTGCGGACCCACTTGCACTTTTTCCTTTCTCTCTCCTGTGACTCAGCGCACTTTATCCATCGCTGTTAACTGTCACTTACCATTAAACCCATCAGATATATACCCCCAACCCCTTCAACACTCCTCATAATCCAAAAGCAAGAAATCGTTCAAAATCCGAAAACCTAGAAATTTTCAGAACCATTTCTTCCTACTCCCACATTTTCTCTCAACAAAAATCAACAATGGCACCGAAGTCCAAAGCAAAGGGGAAGCAACCAGTAAAGGATGATCCTTTTCCTCTTGAACACAACCTGGTTGCGATTCTTGACGAACCAGTGAACTCCACTCACGCTGAAATCTTCTCAGGGATGATCAATTTTCTCAAATCATCATATCTGAATCACGCACTCACTGTTGCGGTGTATATGTATGAGGAAATTCTCTCTGAATTCTGGAAGAACATCCAACTGCTTGAGAAGGATGTTGATGATGTGGATGAAGATACACTGAAGTCAACTATAAAAGGGGAAACTGTTTTCATCACCGAGTCACTGATAAGGGAGTTGCTGAAGTTAAATGACCAGAATGGGTATGTTCGAAAAACACCAAAGCAATACATGGCCCTGCTCAACAACCTTGGGTATGGTGGTGCCACTGAAGGAACTGCCACGGTCAACAAGGGTCAAATACCCTACAAATGGAGATTTCTGGCTCACACCATCATGGTGTGCCTATCGCCAAAAAGATCCGGTTTTGATGAAATGGCTACTGAGCAAGCATCTGCATTTTATGCTGTGGTGAAAGGGGAGGTATACAATTTTTCTGCTGTAATCTTTAATGCTTTAAAGGGTAATGCAAAGAATTTTGCTTTTTACATGTACCCTAGATTTTTAACTTACATTTTGCAAGAAAAATACCCCCAAATTAATTTAGAAGGAAACATGCTGCTGGTTCCAAGAGCATTATCTGAAAATACTTTTTCTAAATTAACCACAAACAAGAAGCCTTTCCTTGGGAGGGATACTGACCATCCCATGCCAATCCAAAGGGTGATTCCGGTTGAACAAGGAGAACCTAGTTCTCAACCGGAAACACATGCTTCTGAAGAGCAACTTGCTCCAGTGGACAACACTGTACAATCCACAGTTGTTGAACCCACCACTGATCAACCACCTTCTCCTTCTGATAAGCCAACCTTAATTTTCAAAAGAAAAAGGAGAAGAGAATCAGACCCTCCATCAATTCCCATCATCCCCCCTTCCCCAAAACCTACAAAGCTCAAAAGGCTCAAAAAGGTTGTGCAGGAGCCTACTCCTCTCTTGCAACCTATTACCTCCAGCCCTGAACCAACCCTTGGCACACAGCCATTTGGGTCAGCCAAATTGGGATTTAAACTGGTTGATGAACCTTCTTTTGAGGGGGAGTCATTTCAAATGGATGTACAATCCCCATCCACTTTCTCACCCTATACTTCACACTTCTCACCTGTGAATGATGATGTAGAAAGAGTTGTCACAAATGATGGTGTTATTAACCCAAGCACCACATTACATGGGAACATTCTGAGTGACACTCACACTGCTACATCTAACCCCCATTCACCCAAGGAGGTGAATCTCAGGAGTTTAGATGAGATTCATGTGGAAAGGGCTGCTGCCACTCAAAGTTTCTCATTGAACTTTGATGTTGGTAGTAACATCAATAAGACCCAATCCATGGCAACCCACACTTTAGTTCAACCGGAAGATCCCCTAGTGGATCCTAAGGGGAAAACTACAGTTGAGGGGAATCCCAGGCGCCAAGAAAACCAGGGTGGTGGACTTGATCAACCTAGGGTTGATGGTCCATCTTTTTCCTATGATACTGGTAAAATTCCAGTTGAGGATAGTTTAACACTTACTGAATTGACGGTCTTGTACAAATCACTACAGGCTCAGGTAACTAGTCTTAATTCGACTGTTGCCAGCCTCGTAATGTCATCTCCTGCTGCTGCTCAAGCTCCAGAAGTTCCTGTTGATGCCCCAACTGCTCAACCGGAAACTTCTCCTACACCGAAATCTCAACCGGTTGCACAGCATTCTGCTGAGGTTAGTTCTTTGAACCCATTTCCTTTTGGAGGTCAGGCTGTAGAAGCTGATGCTGCCAAAAAGGGGGAGAAGACTAATTCTCCAACACCTGACATTGCTGCTGCTGCAACTACAACTGAAGAAGAAGAAGTTGATCATACAATGCCTCTACCGGAAGATGTAAGGCATACAGCCTTCAAACTGGCTGATGTTGACCCCTTTTCAGTTGCTGATGGGTTGACTAAGGTGAAGATGAGCTCACTGATGAAGATATTTCCACAGGATCCAAGCCTGTTGGGAATGATTGAAGCAACAATGTTAGTTGCAGGTGCTCAGCCAGAGAGCATTCTGCGGGTCAAGCATTTCTTGACCAACGTGATTATTCCACAAGAGGAGGCATTTGCCAAATCTAAAGTGGATGAGATCACAACTAACATTGCCTCTGAACCAGTTGTTGATATGGTTCATGAAGATGTGGTTGATGATGCTTCGGTCACTCAGACTGAAGAAGAAGAAGCTGAAAAAGGAGAAGAAGCTACAACGGATGTAATCAGCAATGTACTGAAAAACACAAGTACAAAATCTCCGGCTGAAGTTCAACCGGAAGGGTCTCAACCGGAAAAGTCTCAACTGGAAAAGACTCAACCGGAAAACTCAACTGAAGCTGAGATTGCTGAAACACTGATTCAAATGCATTCCACTTCAGACTCAGAGCCTCCTCTAAACTTTAAAAGAAAGAAACAAAACAAATCAAGGAGGATGATCAGACTGAAGAAGAGTCAGGATTGCATAACTCCTCAACCAAGAGCATTAGACACTATGGTTGATTCTGACCAGTCAGAAGAACAAGAGACTATGGAGGATTTACTTGAAGAAGATTTCGTCCATGACTGGGAAGATAATCAATCCAGAATAAGATCAGAAGAAGCCAAATCAAATATTCAATACAACAACTTCTTGGCAGATCTAGATCTTTTCTCTAATGATTTTGTGGTTGAAGGAATGGTAGATGAAGCGAGGAAGAGATCAATTGAATGGAGAATGCAGGTCTATGACCTTGCTAAACTGGATGAACAGGAGAAAAACAGGCTGATCAACATAGCTTCCAAAATGCCAACTGTCTTAAACAAGAGTTTAGACAACTTGGAGCTATTGGAAAGAATCAAGAAATGTGCCATCATCAGATGTCTCAAGCCTGCTGCTGAAGTAGAGAAGATGAAGGCTAAAGACACATGTAAAATTGTAGATGAGCTGCTCAAACAAGTAAAAGGAGCAGAGTTTGCTGTGATTCCAAGTCTCCAAATGCCATTGCCATCTGAGACAGTCACAGGTAACCCCTCATCTACATACATAAAGCCAGAACCCTTTGAAGAATCTGATCTACTTGCTGAGTCTCTCCCTTCCAACTTGTTGGAAAGACTCAAGCACTCAGCCTCCCATGTTCCCACTCCATCTTCCAGATTTTACTCCCAGAGACCCAGGGGAATGAACCCTAGGCCCAGGGGATCCAGATCTACCAAGCCCAAGTATATTCATCCAAAATACAGGTTAGATAACTGGACTGATATCACCCCTGCTAAGCCTAAACCCTGTCCTCCTACCTGGAAGTATAATCAACCTTCATCTCCACCAAAACACTCCACCTCTTCAACCCCACAACCACAAGCCATGAAACCACCCACCATATCTCCAACAAAACCTTCTGAACCTACTGAGCCAGCTGCAACAAGTTTTGTTCAAACCTCTTCTCATGCAGATAAAGGGAAAGAAAAAGTCCCAACTGAAACTGTCAATCCATCTGCTAATCCTGCCTCTGGTGTTTCACCTGGAAGGAAGAAGTCCATTGCTAAACGACCACTTCTTTCAACCAGAGACTTTAAAACAAGGAGGATCATGAGAGAATTGAACAAAACAAGGATTCAATTTGAAAGGCCACCATCTCCTGAAGAATGAAGTTCTTGGAGATAGTCAATTTTTGAAGAACAACATACAGAGGACAAATTTTGGCAGCATCATCTTAGGGGGAGATTGTAAGGAAATGATTTTCTGAGTCAACCGGATCAAGACGAAGATTTCCGGTTGAAGTTATGTTCAAGCGGAAGAACGCTCAAACGGAAGCTTTGGTCAACCGGAAGCTCAACCGGAAGAACATTTCCGGGTGAACTCTTTTATCCAACAGAATAAAGAGTTCAACCGGAAAAGTACTGGAATATTACTTTTGCAGAATTCAGACCTGCAACAACTTTCATTCTTCCAAAGTCACATCCTAGCCGTCTCCTACTTATAGATAAATACATTTTGCACATTTCCTCTTTTGTATGTTTACTAATGTTCTTTTAGTAAGTTTATTGTTTGACTTTTATATACGGTTAGATTAACCCGTATGAGATCAACGGCTGTAGTTGATCTCCTTAGTACTATTTATAGTTGTTAGCTAGTTCATTCACAAGTACCAGATTGTAACCCGTTTCAGTGCTTACACTTGTAACAGTTTGAACTTGAGTTAATGCAAATAGTACCGAGAAATTTATTATCTTGTGTTCACTAGTTTATGCAATCAATACAATCAAACTACAAGTATAAGTAAAACAAAGCTTAAGTAAAACAAGTATGATACAACTTCATTCCGCATGGTTGTGATCTGCATGTAAAGAGTTCTTGTTCTGATTATTTCTCTGAGTAATCAACGATTCTACATTTTATTCATTTAGTATTTGTAACTAATGGTTGTGGATCCTGGTCTAGCCGCACCCCTTAACGGTATAAACTCCGTTAGTGGTTATTTGGGGGTGTGACATTTTAGAACGCGTGCGAGCAGCCTAATCGAAGTTAAGACATAATAATTTACTAGGGAAAAATAATCAACTGATTTCGATAAAAATTGAGCAAGTTATGACCTCTGCAAAATGGCCTAAAAATCTGGCCGAATCTGTCCACTTTTAGTAGTTTGTAAAAATTTCGGTTTTCTCGTTTTGAGCAAAAATTTGGTCATCCAACTTCTACCAACATCATTTTAGACACATTAACATGGATTTTCA
>JBCNJP010003837.1:0-64753 GCA_039602395.1 Deinandra increscens subsp. villosa | reverse complement strand
TGATGATGATGATGATATTATATAAAATAATAAAATATAATAATACAATTTATTATAATTTGGCATTAGTGCAGATTGGTATATAAAATATAAGCAACAATAGTAAAGAAGACAAAGCAAAGATAATCACACCCAAGTTTACGTGCAAAAGGCAACACAAAACCACCAAGACAAAGGTCCACATGCAGGCAAATCCCATAACTAAATGCCAATTCACCAAGCTCCTGCAAGAAATAACCCCAAAATCATCACCAGTACACAAATTATTTAATTAGTTACAGACTTGATAAACTTTGGTAAATCAGACGCTTCACCTCAATTGGGTCAATGATTCCATGTGGAAAACCAGGTGCCGATCCAACAATCTGATTGGCAGTTGAAGTTTGAGTCATAATGAAAAAATAGACTGTAAAAATGACAATCAGTTGACAAGTTTAACAGCTAGATACCATTATGGTGTTTCTGTTTATATATTTCTTGATAGCTTTAACATCAGCTTGAAATTCCTTATTAACAGGAACACGCCACAGTTTGATTTTGAAATATTGACATGCTTTATCATAAGCTGAGTGGGCAGATACGGGGATTATCCTGCACTCACAAAAGAACTTTATACATACAGAGATAGAAATTGGAAACAAATTATAGGGAAAAGCATCGACTGTTTACTGATAACGGGTCAAACAGGTCAAATGAGAGTTTAATAGGTCAGAAGTTGGGACGTGTATTCAAATGTTTAAAATGTCCTAAATCATTTAATTTAAAAGAAATTACCTTGTTATTTTAACACACCAATTACTCATAAAAGTAAAAAAGAACGTACAAAAAACTGTTGATAGGTTGACTCGGTGCAGACAAGTTGACCCGCACATTAAAACTACCTGTTTTAACCCTATAGCATTTTGACTTGTTACCCAACCAACCATTTTGTCCTAAACCTTTTCAGTTAAAATAAATTACCTTGTTTTTTTAATAATATGGTTTTTATTATCATATTTAATGCATCAATTATTAACAAAACACAAAAGATAGACAATAAGATTTGATAGGTAAGCCCAAACCAGCCAGGGAATGTTTGACCCTCACATTAAAACCACCCATCTTTCACGAAGTCATTTCGACTCATTACCCAACCCCCATTTTGTCCTAAATTGTTTCAGTTAAAAACGGTACCTTAGTATTTTAACAATATAGTATTTTTCATAAGTAATATGAAAATATTTACAGAACACAAAAGATGGGCAAAAGAATGTTGATAGATCAGCCCGAGATCAGCCCGGCCGATTTTACTGACACATTAGAACCACCTGTCTTATTCAAAACCAGTTTGACTTGTTACCCAACCCAACCGACCCACCGTTTTGTCACCTGAAAAGGTAGAATTAGGACAAAAAATCAAACCTACATCTCCGGACATGTAATATTCTTTTTCGCCCTCATATAATCACGTGATGATTTGACAGCTAGTAATATACTCTCTGTTCCTCCGGAAGTCATATTGCCACATATTTTCCCTCCAGATGCTTTTTCTTTACTTCCAAAAAGAGCACCAGTCATTGCAACCACTTCTGCCTCAAATCTCACAACACTCTTGAATACGTCTAAATGTAGCGGGTTGGTATGTGCAAACCTAAAATTAGATTGTAATTGTAATGCTTAATAACTGAAAACATTTTATGGCCTAGAACACTGAATCAAACATGAGGATTAAAAGACATTCATCTAACTAACATTGAGCATGCCTCGTTTATTAACGAGAAGTGACCTTCAGATTCATTTCCTCCAATATATCTGCAAAAAAACAATAGATTTGAATTAATTATATTTCAACTTTCAAGTTAACTTGGAGTAGCTTCGACACCTTTCCTTATGACTGACTTGATTTGGGTTATGTGTTTATCTGGTCAGATAGGTGTAATACAAAAACTAGCCAAAAAAAGTCAAATGGGTCAAAACTAGTCGCAGGTCGGCCAAAGTATATTTTCAAATTTCAATGCGTAAAACCTCCTAAATCATTTAAGTGCAAGAACTAGATTATTAGTGAAATAATTAAAATTCGGTAATCATGGTTAATACACCACCAACTGTTTACTAGAAAATCTAGAGTTTTTCCTCCAATGTAACTGCTAAAAAGTAATAATTTTGCTAGTGTAGGGATACCCAACCAATGTGGAGTAGGTGAACTGTCATCATCCAAATCAGAGGTGACAATTTCAAGACGTTTACTTATAAATGGCTGATCTGGGTTAGGATTGATCTCTGATGGGTTAAATATGTAAAATTAGAAAAATAATTGAGAAGGAAAGGGGTTTTAGGTGACCGAAGTGTGCTTTTAATGCACAATAATATAAAACCTTCTAAATCATATTATTCAAATAACTAATATACTCTTCGTAATCATATCTGACAAACAAATTAGTTATAAAATATTTTTAGATCAACACATCTATACATGGTCGTTTTACCCCAAACCCATTTTGGGTTGTTATTATCCCGTATCCCCGTCCAAACCCACCCATTTTGCTACCTGTATTAATGATTATGTAGTGGGAGTTTCAAAGTCACATATAAATATAAAAAACCTAAAAACATTGCAGAGAAAGTTTCCAGAACTTACACTGTTCCAGAACATTTGCCTTGCCAAGCTGGATCATTTTGTTTGAAGTCTTTCATTTGTTCTAGAACCGTAGTTCCTAATCCCGTATTTGGGAGCTCGGTTGTCCAACCATCCCTTGAAGATTTACCAGAAGATTGTAATTTGTCAACAACCTGTGTAGTAGAAGAACATGTTCACATTGTTTAATATAATCCATTTCCTCTTCTCATAAAAAGAGATTAACCAACAATTCATATTGTAGAAGCAACATTTCTTAGTCTGGAACTCTGGATACTATTAAAGATTACTTTGAGCATTTTCATTTGAACTAAGGTATGCATTATTTCATTTAAAGTTTTAAACGACTTATCTGCTTATTTTGCTGTTAAAATCAGCTACGCACTTTCAAGATTTCGGAGGAAAAAAGGGAAATGTTTACCAACTTATATTAGGGTGAAATAAATCATTTTCAAGAAACAGTTTAAGATGCTTATGTCAAACAGAGTATTCTCGTATGTTAAATACTAAAAGTTTACCCATAGATCAAAGCAAGTTGTTTCTAATAAGTTGATTATTTGTTACTGTCTATAAGCACAATGTGAGCTAAATGTTTGAAGGTCAAATTCACTTGGAAACGTGCTTAACCGCATAGAATCCTGGCCACTCCCATATATCCTTTGCAGGTGCTTAATGATTAATTAAAGGTAGGTGCTATAAGTGCTTTCTCTTCTCATTCCCCAGGGACGAGATCATAACAATAAGTTGTTTAATAAACAACCCCTAAACTCTACAACTACTATAAACCAAAAGATACTACAGGCAAATTAGCTAGAAAACCAAACTGATTCCTTATTCAGAATATCAAAGATTTAAAATAAGAACCTCTAATAAATTGTCATGTTCATCAACTGCACTGTGGTATGGTATGACTAAGGAATCACTAAAAAGGTATGAATTAAACTCTGTACCGCAAAACTCCCCCAAAATAAACTCTGCAACCTGAATATTTGTAATTAAACATTTCATGAGATAACTACCTTTTGCTTCTCAGCATCAATATACTTGCTCACACCAGGCACCAACCTGATAATTTTTCACAAACAAATCTCAACGAATATATCCAAAATCACAACAAAAAAACGAAATAAAAGTCAGATGCAACTACTCATCACTCAGTTTATTTACTTAACAAATGAAATCGAACGATAATATATGCGGAAAAATTACTTGAGTAGCGTCATGAACAGTCCAATAACCGTCGCTTTGAGTCCTCTGTCTTGAATAACTTGAAAAACCGCTTGAATCGCCCGAGCGATTAGAAGAGATAGGATAGGAAGGAGGAGGATTGCGAGCGGTTCGAACTGTGAGAGAAACGAATTTGCAGAATCTCGCAATCGAATCAGAGTAGGAAGAATGGAAGAGGAGTCCATGGTTGTTAGTTTGATTGATTGTTGATTATTGATTAATGGCGTATGATAGGGGATTAGATTTTGAGTAGAGAGGGGGGCGTTGGTTTTAATGGGGTTTGTTTGTTTGTTTTTTGTTGTTACGTATGGAGAAAGCTAAAGCCGAAAATCTAAATGGTGATTCGATCGATGACGAACAATATGCTCTGGCTCTGCTATGCAGCTTTCAACCCGGATCTTCAGCACATATTTTTTTTTAACGGAATATTTTCGTCGAATATTTAGCTATAAACAAACTAAACTTGTATGAATATTTTATACGTTTAAGTCACTTTAATCTCAGCTTAAGGGATAAGAATATGTATCAAAGAGCCCCCGACTTGTATGAATATTTTATACGTTTAAGACACAAGTAGCCGGTAATTTATATGATGCATAAGACCAGGTATGAAATTCAAAATATTTTAACGGAAATCGGATGAAGTTATATGATTTTGAAAGGTGGACTCTTGAGATAAAATAGTTAGAAAGTTGGGACTAGCGATAAGAATATTCTTAGTTGAGATTATTAATGGCCAAAAGGTGAAGGTGAAAGTTGAGATTATTAAAATACAATTACCCTTAGAATATACTATCACTTCACATACATATAAATTATGCTAACTCAATGATATGTACAACTTAACAACCAATTATGAAAATATAAAGACAATACATGTATGTTCCTATAATTAAGCACATTTTGTTATTATATAACGCAAATGGTTTTCTTAAACACGCATCAATCACACATCTATTTATAAACCCATATATATTCGTGCAAAAACAGCAAACTACCATACTACCAAGAGCTAGTCACTTAAATCATAATATAATCATTTTACATAAAAAAAATGTAAACATAACGTACGAGTCAACCATCATCTATTTGATCGTTTTGAAATTCATTATTCTAAACTTCAATCGTTTCACTTTAGTTTCATATTTGTATGTCTGAATTCAATAAACATATTTGATTTGATCCAATTTATAAAATATGCGAATATGCAGTATAATTTCGGGCTAAAAGAACCTTGCAAACATTCGAAAAAAAATACTATATAAATTGGTGGTTTTTTAACTTGCAAGGTGGGTTAGGCGGCTTCTAAAGCTGCTGCGGAAAAAATGAACAAGCATGAGAAAGTGTGCCTTGAAAATCAACATGTGTTTGTTCTTTTTACTTTTGACACTTTTGGGTTCATCACCCCTGAGACCGTTAAAACTCTGAGTAGAGTTCAACGGGTCATGCATGGTAATGTTATGACCCCGGTAACTATGAATGTTGTTTTCACACGGCTTAGTTTTGTTATTCACAAAGGTTTGGCAACGCAACTTATTGTCCGCCTCCCTTGCATGTCGGGGTGATTTGTTTTTTGGGTTTGTTTTTCGTTGTAATATACATATGATTAATGTTTGTAAAAAAAAAGATCGTCTATTGTAATGTAAAAACAAAATATTAAAGAAGAAAATTGCAAGTTATGGATGAAGGGACTACATTTTAACCACCAAGTATTGATTGATATAATAGCACTTTTAAAGTGGAAAAACATAGAGAAGAAGCAGACATATGGAATCAAGATTATGAACTGTCTGATAAAACAAAATGATTCAAATGTCTAAAGGAATCATCTATCTAGCATGAAAGGAAACCATGAGTAATTGTACAATAAACATTCAATGGAGTTTCATTCATAAGATGTTATTAAAGTTACTTGAACTGGAGTTTCCATACTTCGCGAACATTAGAGGATCCACCTCCCACCTCAGCAATAAGGCTAGCCACCATAACACCTGTGGGAAGAAAAAAAGGTATGAAAAAAGCTGTTAATTTTAAGAATCATAGTTTGATACATCTTATCCAGATCTCTTTCTCCTATAAAGATGTTAATACTTTGTAACAACCTTAGCAAGCTCCAAAATGGAAAGACTCTATGTCATGTATCTTCAGGTTGTGATTTGGTCTAACTAACCTCAAAAACTGATATGACCCGGATCAAATTACAAGCAAATTGAACTGTATATCAAATTAAAATACAATAATAGAACATAATGAGTTTGATTGAAGATAAAAAGTCAACCCAATCTATAAACAATTCTTGATGATAAAATTATCCTAATGAAACTATGATTCCCAGTCTTTATCTTAATGAATAATAATATATAGAAGTTAAAAAAAAAACACACTTTATTTAATTTGTACAAAGGGAGAAATAACTTACCGTCTTTCTCGACCAATGAGATGAAACGTCTCGATCCCCCTCCAACCCCAAAATAGTACTTCTTTGCTGCCATGTAAACAACTCCATGAGGATGGCTCATACACTACAAGAAAACAAGTAAACATAATGACAATCTATTAAAAAAAGGAACGATAGATGTGGCAATTTTGACAAAAAAATTAAATTATGAATGGGTGTATTTAAATTAAATTATGTTTTATATCTAACAAATCAAATGGATAAAATCAAAAGGTTCAGTTAATAATGAAATCTGGAAGAAAGTTTCCCAAACTTTATTGTTAAACCTTACAACATACTAAATTGCTTTTAATAATACTTTCGGTGATCACCTTTAGCAAAGAAACTATTCATAAAATATGTTCTAGAATTGGAAAAAAGGGTTTTAAGTCAGTCGACCTAACCCGTTTAGACTTGTAAAAAAAGTAACCCGCTTTGACCCATTACCCAATATGCTCATTTGCAACATTTATATGAAACCATGAAGCACCTTTTTTATAAGTTCATAAAGGGAAGGAAGAGTAGAAATTGAATAAACTGTCTCAGCCATGAGAATGATATCATAACCAACAGATGCAGTTGACTCCGAGTTACAGTTTGAGTCCCGGTCATCAGTTTGTAAATTTGGCAAAATTTGATGTACTTCCCTCCAATCACCAGCGAAGAAACGGACTTCTGCATCAGCACCCAGCAATTGAGATTTTACAGGAAGATTAGCAACAACATTGGGAATTGTGAGACACTCAAGGACCTCAGAATTGAAATCTTGAAAGTGTACAGCTGAGGCGCCCTGAAATATAGAATAAATCAATTCATCTGCCACTTCAAAGAACCTTCTTGAAAGGAGTCAAAGCCCAAGAAAAAGTAACAAAAACGAATGCTTACTTGCAGGCAAGAAAATATTCCAGGAAGCCCGTGGCCACAACCAAGCTGAATATCATCGAATGTGGTTAGGAAGCATTAAAAATGATTTGAGCACAAACATATTGATACCAAATAAGTAAGAAGTAATGATTTAGGATCCCACCTCCAGTACTTTCATACCGACCAGTGATAAATTGTTGGATTCAACTTCTGACCGAAGAGTCTTAACCAAATCCAGTGAACCTTCCCATAACTTTAGCCCACCTAGCACACACAATGATAATGACAGACTCATAAGTACAAGAACACAAAATTTGTTAGCATGCTTGAAAAACCGCTTAAGACCCTTGCGAACAAGTAACAAAGCAGCATTCGCAAACCTTCATATTTTCCTGGTACTAAATCCGAATTTGACAATGCAAAAACATCATGAGTACTAACTCGCCCCTACAAGAAAAGGGCACTTCAAATTAATCAGTCTGCAAGTAAAGTTAGTAAAAGCAAGACCAGACTATCAATAGTTGGACTTCACAAACCTTTTGTGATCAGCGGCGGGCTCAAGAACTTTTTTTTACAGGTCGGTTTTTCAGTACCCGAATGTCTCCTAACATGGAGTCAGAACTTTCGGATTGTGTCTAGTCGGGTCACATAAATAACTTCGCATTATGACCGGTAATCATGACCATGAAAAGGAATAATGAAGTAACTAATCTAATTTGATCCTCATTTTTCCCTCTTCACTTTGTTTTACAAATACAACTATGTATAAATTGATCTTTTCTATAAAAATATCTCAGGCGTTCAAACATATGTATAAATTGATCTTTTCTATAAAAATTTCTCAGGCGTTCAAACATATCAAGGGTAGGACGAAAAACATATCGAGGGTCGGTCGAAAATGGTTATATAAGAAAATTACATTTTGAAATGAAGTGCGTTCTATTCTAAATTGTTTTATTGATGACTTTGTTCCAAACAAGGTTCAACACAAGTCAAACATTCAAACCAAGGTTCAACACTTCAAATAAAAGTTAGAGGATATTCCAATCAAGGTTTTAAAGTTAAATGTTTTAATGTCCCATTACCTATTCATACTTCATTCTAGTAGTCATCATAACTCGACTCATCATCTTCAACCCCATCCTCATCAATTGGGTCATCAACAATCGGGTAATGGCTGAAAGTTTTGAATAAAAGAATAGGTCCCCTTCAAAACATCAATGTTCTTTGTAATTGGAAAAAAACAAATACACGTTACACTTTAAAAAAAATTTATTTATAATTTAGGAAAATACGTACTAGGCATTTTCAGATTTGACTGGTGGGTCAAAATCCTCGGTTGGATTGTAAGCATACATGACAAGATCATCATATTCAATTAATCGCTTGAGACATCTATGGACTGTGATCATGATTAGAATGAGTTGATTAATTCAAGATGATGATCTTGTCATGTATGCTTACAAAATTACAATCCGACCGAGGAGTCAAATCTGAAAACGCCTCGTAAGTATTTACATTTTCAAATGAATTTTTTTTTTTAAGTGTAACGTGTATTTGGTTTTTTTTTTCTATTACAAAAAACATTGATGTTTTGAAGGGAACTTATTCTTTTTTTTCAATTTTCCAGCCATCGCCCAATCGTTGGTTACCCGATTGATGGGGATGGAGTTGAGGATGATAAGTCGAGTGATGAGACATTAAAAAAAACTTACTTTAAAACCTTGGTTTGAGGTGTGAGAACCTTGGTTTGAATGTTTGACTTGTGTTGAACCTTGATTCAAACAAACTCATCAATAAAACCATTCAGAATAGAAGGCATCTCACTTCAAAATGCTATTTTCCTATAAATTGATGCAGATTACAATTTACTAAAAAGGAGATATTTCGTTAAACTCAACACATTTGTCCTAAATAATGAAAAGCGACGAAATTGGGGAAGTGATTTTATTACCTTGAGAAGAGTAAGTCCATCCAGATTGACGGGCTCCAATGTGGGTTTTACAGAAGATGAAACCTGTTACGAGAGTGAGTAAAATTAGACGTAATTTTGGACTAGAAAGTGGATAGGTGAGTAGAGACACAAAGTCGAATGAATACCTGAGGCGGAAAAACTTCGAGACAAGGAGGCGGAAGTGGGAGAGGGGGCTTTTCCGGCGGATCATCGAGAAAAGAAAACCCTAATTGCGGTTTGTTATCTTCGTTTGAAGAAAACAGGCGGAAGGAATCAAGTTCAGATTGATTTGCAGACATTGCTATCTGACGAGGTTAGAAGTGGATGCGGCGTTTTTTTTTTTTTGAAATGTTAAAGAGGTATAAAGAGGAGGTTTTAGAAGAACACAAACTGGCCCTAAAAACTTCTATGAATATTTTATAAGCTTTAATAACTTTTTATTCTATTCAAGCCACTTTAATCACACCTAAAGGGATAAATAGGATGTATCAAAGAGGTCCCGACTCGAAAGATCACACATACCATACACAACAAGACACATATAACCGGTAATTAACATCATGAATAAGACCAAATATGATTCATTTTAATAAATTTTAATTTAATAACAAAAATACCCCTAAAATGAAAGGATGTTACCCCATCCTTCGGTTTCGAGGTTAACGTTGTGTTCCCGAGTTTACTTAAAGAGGGAAAAGAAGAGAGGAGAAAGGAAAGGAAAAGAAAAGAAAAGAAGAGAAATGAAGAGAAGGGGAGTGATTCCTTTCCTTCCAAATCTTTCTGATTTGGAAGGAAAGAAAAACAATAGAAAATAAACTAACTTTATCTCCCCTTCCCTCCCTTTCTCTCCTTTAATGAAACTCGGAAACACAACTTTTTTTTGTTTCTTTCTCTTTCCCTCCTTAAGTGAAACTGAGGAACACAAAAATTTTTAAACTTACTTCCCTTTCCCTCGTTAAATGAACTCGGAAACACAGGTAAGAATTTTAAGAAATACTAATGCTAAAAAATTAATTTACGTAATACAATTATGATCTTTCGGTTCAAAAAAAAAGGTTTTAAACCCAGTTTGAGTTTTCAAATCATTTTGTTGTGTACGGATTGAAAAGTCTCCTCACGCGATATCTAGTTCTATACTCACCGTGTGGAATCCGGTGATTAGAGGTGATTCAAGTATAATCGAAAATTAGCATTGTATAACTATTAAAACAATGAAAAACACAAACCGAAATAGAAGAAAACACTTGCTTGATCACGGTTGCAATACACTTGAGAGATTCGAAAATCACAAGGTGAACACCTTCTTCCCTTCGGAGAATCAACCCTGAATTGTGGGGAGGGTTTCCTTTTTATAGGGATTCTCCATCTTGGAGAACAAGTCACCCTAGAAACCCTAAATCCCCTCTAATCCCTTATTTCCACTATAGGTCCACTAAACTTCATCTAAACACTTTCTAAATGAGCCCAAACACATCTAAAATAGCCCAATGACCTAATATACCCATAACCCAACTAATTTTCACTTATTATATCACATAGGTCTTATGTATGTAGGGTTAGGTTCAAATGAGAACTTTTTATTTTGAGAACTAAATCTCAACCACAAATTTCAGGGGGGGGGGGGGGACCACTACAATTCATGGGAGGGGGATACATGTAATAAACATGTGGCTCAAATTAGTTCTTTTTAGTTCTCAAATCAAATTGGTTCTCAAATGATCCTCTCCCTATGTATGTATATATATATATATATATATATATATATATATATATATATATATATTGTATTTTCCATTTTTTTAATTAACTATCTAGCTTCTAAAATCTATTTTTGATAGTTTTAAACTAGTTTATATTTAATTCTTACTTTTTATATATATATATATATGGAGGAAGGGTAAAATGAAAACCATTCCGAGTTGGAAAAACTTTTGAAACTCTATAAAAACGGGGTCAAAAAGTTGTTTTTTTTCATTTAATTTTTTTATGGTGATTCTTTAGGTTATAGGCTACCCTTAGGTGGAAAAAAATCAAAAAAACGCCTCGGGAATTTTTTTTAAAAAATGTCAAAAAACGGTCTAGTTACATATGTAACATTGTATACATATATTGGTTACATATGTAACAACCGTTTTTTGAGATTTTTTTTTAAAAAATGCCGGGGCGTTTTTTTGATTTTTTCTCACCTAGGGGTAGCCTATAACTTAAAGAAACACCATAAAAAAATTGAATGAAAAAAAAAACTTTTTGACCCCGTTTTTAAAGAGTTTCAAAAGTTTTCCCAACTCGGAGTGGTTTTCACCATAACCATCCCCTATATATGTGTGTATATATATATATATATGTGTGTGTGTATATATATATATATATTGTATTTTCCATTTTTTCAATTAATTATCTAGCTTCTAAAATCTATTTTTGATAGTTAAACATCAGTCTAACTTAAGCTAATGGTGTTTAAGGGTTAAGGTTTTGCGTTTAAGATTTGAAGGTTAGTCTTTAGGGATTAAGAGCATTCACAGGCCACAACAACTTTTTTATCTTTATGATTTATCTATAAAACACATTTATCCATAACATTCTAAGACTTTTAAAGAACACTCCACATTACATTCTTTATCCTTAAAAAAACTCATATTTGTGTAATTGATTGGTATATTTACCAATTCTCTATATTTATCCCTTATAATTTAAGGATAATATTTAAGTATAAAAATGTTGACGTAAGACAAAAAATAGATATTTCTTATATATTTCTTAAATTTTAAAGATAAGGTGTGATATAAAGATGTTGTTGTGAATGCTCTAAGGATTAAGATTTTTATCTAATGTATAAATTTTGAAATAAAATGATATATATGCAATTTATAAAGTTTGAGAAAATAAGGGCAAATTAGTCATTATATTAATAAAGTTGATGGAAAAGGGTAAATATGCAATTAGGAATTGAAATAGGGGAAATATGCAATAAAATTTTAGGTTGGTAAATATGCAATTGATTGGTTTTGTAGGGGGGTATATGCAATTGCCCTCAAATGTAAATACTATAAACACTGGGCTTGAGGTAAATCATGAACAAATACACACTCATAAGACACTTAAAGGTGTAAACAACCAGTCGCATAGAAGCAGAGAGATACGGGAGCATACAATCCTAAAAAACTCTAACTTTTATCCTACTTCTTCATACTTTCTTACCACTAATCATGTCCTTATATATGTGCAAGTATAACATATCATGCCTAATTTGCTCCCCCCACTTCAGTTTAGGTTTACTTCTACTCTCCATCCCCTCACCGCGAGTCTCACCATGATCCTAAGTCCTAACAGGTGTCGTCAATGGTTTCCTCTAACATATCATGCATAATCTACTCCTCAAACCATCTCAATCTCTCTTTCTTAATTTTATCGGAGATACACGTTACCCTAGTTTACCTCTAAAAAGTCATTCTTTATCATGTTTAACCTCGTGTGGCCACTCATTCATCTCAGTTGTCTTCAACTTTCACTCCTGAGTCTTCTTGATTGACCAACATTTCGTGCCGTACAACAAAGCTGGTTGAATGGCCACCCAATAAAGTTTTCCTTTTAATTTATCTAGAAACATTTTTCTCGCGCAGAACACCGATGTTTCCCTTCATTTATTGTAGATAAATCCCATAGTGTATCTCTTCTATATCTGATCAAGCCCATAGTTGAATAAACAACACGCGTTAAAAAGTAATATCATCTTTCTGTCATAATCACAATCCATTTATCGTCGTAGAAATTTAATTTAATTTCTTCTTGGAATCAGCCTTTATCATTCGCGATAGAGGTAAGGTTGCCTACATCGCACCCTCCCAGACTCTACTAACTGTACTCTTTTGTGCTTTTGGTGAAACTTTACCGGGATTGGTTGTTGTTGTTGTTAGTAGAAATTTAGTTTAATTTGAAGAAGTAACAAGAAGTTGGTGCAACTAGTGTTCCCTGATCTAAATATGTAAACTGGATTCATTGTGTGGGCTACTGGATCAAACGAACCATGATGGATCATATTTTAAGCCCAACAATTTATAATTTCTTTGTAAAACAGGACCATAAGAAAATGAAGGCCCAAAATAAGGGTTGCATTTACTTTGTGTTTGAGCCGTCTATGTTTAACGTTTTCATTAACAGACAAATCATCACATCTGCCTTTTATGAGATTTTAACAATTAAACTTATAAAGTTTTTGCTGGATAGCTATCACTTTATCATAAAATTATAACCTAAAAGACTTTCGTGATATTTGATATTAGTCACTCATGAAGTCTTAAAAGCTAAATAATTCAAATCGTCTAGTCTTTTAAGATCACACTCGGAAACATGTTACACAGGTCATAATGATACGTAAGGCACTTTTTTTTTCTTTTCCCTTTTTGTGAGTGGGATAAAAAAAACGGGTTAAACAAATTTACCGAATTAAATCAAAGTTAGTACTTTAACTTCTTTTTTTCTCCCTTCCCAAGAGGTTATTGGTTATTTTGATGGTAAGGTTCAAATCACGTGAAATCCATGTGGTTTTGAATTAAATCATGTGAAATTCATGTGATAGATTCTCTAGGTCCGCCTCATATGGTCTAAGTTAAGACACTCTATAAAAAAATTAAATCTTTTTTTTAACTAAAAAAAATTCTTATTAACCATAATAAACATTTATTTACAATAAAGTCCGGGTAAACGGGTAATAAGATGTGCTACAATCCCCTTTGGATAGCAAATCCAATCTTACTAAACAATAAACTTTGGGTCTTAGAGGACGCCAAATTATTATGCACGACCGGTTGAAGCCTTTTCAGATATTATACCGCGTCTGGGGCTCAGAACCAGGGCCGGTCCTGAGATTTTGGATGCCCAGGGCGAGAGTCCAAAATTTGCCCCTGTTAAAAACTTGAAATAGTACAACACAAAGTTTTAAGGGTTTGGAACCTAGTCAAGCTAGGCGGCTCATCCCCACGCCGATTTTATTAACTAAATAAAAAGTTTCGAAATTACAACATATAAATCATCTAAAATGATGTCTACGTGCATTTTTTGATGCAAAAACCTCAATTAGTTTGTCATAATCAACATTAGCTAAAAAACTACTTTCAATACTTAAAATTGCTAACCCATTTAACCGCTCTTGAGTCATGGTACTCCGCAAATAAGTCTTCAATAACTTTAATTTTGAAAAACTCCGCTCTGCCGATGCAACCGTTACTGGTATGGTTAACAAAATCTTGTATGCAAGTAAAACATTTGGAAACATATCCATCTTCTTTGCAAACTCCATAATTTTAATAGAGGTCCACGGTCTTTCTCCCTCATACGCTACACGCGGCAACATGCCCTGCAAAATTTCCAACTCTATAAACAAATCATTTCCATCAATATCAGAATCCTTATCATGTGTCAAAGCAAGTTCAAGATTCAAACAACTTGTTTTCAAGAGGTCATCATCTAAATAATATAACTTTGATGCATCAAACATGAAACCAAAAATAGATTCAAAATGTTCCATTTGTTCAAATCTAGTAGTTATTTGTGAAAGAGCCATATCAACTAAAACAAGAAAGTAGTCAGTTCTAAAATTTTCTTTAGCAGATTGTTGTTCTCTTTCGGTATTTGGAATCTCATCAAATTGCTTTTTTCTACAAGAAGCACGTTTAACAGTAAACTCAGGTTCAATATCAATGGCTTCAGCAATTTTTTTAGCTTCAATAATATCTCTATCAAGTCCATTGTTCCTATAATTATTAAAAAAAGTAACTAATCCATTCAAACTTTTAATCGCAACATCAAGCAACATATCTTTTGATTGTAAATTTTTACTTACTAGATTGATCTTAGATAAAATATTGTACCAAATAACCAAACTTAGAATAAATTCAAAACTTGAAAATTCACCATTTAGCAATGACTCGGCATCTCTAACCACTTTTCCATCTTCACTTACTTTAGCTAAGTGTATTAAAGCTTTTTTAATTTGGGGAACTTGAGTTACTATAGCTTTAACACTTTCTATACGACTTTCCCATCTTGTAGCACACAATGATTTCAAAGTCAAATCATCAACATAATCAAGTAATACACTCCACCGTTGTGTAGAACTAGAAAACACATTATATATCGTTTGACAAGTTCCGAAGAAAGTTTTAGCTTTATGACAAGAATTTGCCATATCACACAATACTAAATTTAGAGAATGACAACCACATGGAACATAAAAAGCTCTAGGATTTATATTTTTTAATCTTGTTTGCACACCTTGGTGTTTTCCCTTCATATTAGATCCATTATCATACCCTTGTCCTCTCACATTTTTTATATCTAAATCAAGAGATTTTAGCACTTCTTGTAACACATTAAAAAGACCTAAACCCGATGTATCATCTACGACTAAAAACTCCAAAAAATACTCCTCTACTTTTATAGGTGCACTAGACATATCAACACATCTTATAATTAAAGTCATTTGTTCTTTGTGACTTACATCGGGGGTGCAATCGAGAATTACCGAAAAATATTTTGCCTCTTTGATTTTTTTAATTATTGCATTTTTTACCTCAGATGCTAACATTTCAATCAATTCATTTTGAATTTTGTGACTAAGATAATGGTAATGAATTTCTTTGTTTTCAATTCTAAGAAAATGTTCTTTCATTACGGGATCAAACTTTGCAATCATTTGAAGTATTCCTAAAAAGTTTCCATTAGAATTTTCATGAAGCTTTTCATTTGTACCACGAAACGACATATTATATGTTGCTAGACATTCAACAACAGCAATTATTCTAACTAAAACTTCTTTCCAATGTTCGGTATCCTTTCTAATAAGTTCTTGTAACTCTTTATCAATTGTTTGATTCGTATTTAACCTTAACCGCAATTCAGACCAAGTTCTTAAATTAATCATATGTTCTGAACTATTTTCATGTTGCTTTAAAATTTCACCAAGATGTTTCCAATCATTTGTTCCTTCACTTCCTAATTGACTTCTAGAAATGGCAGTTTTAAACAACTTACAACAATATCACCTGAATGGAAGCACCGAGTGTCGTCGTGTCGACTGGAGGGGGCATGATATCAATGACAAAATATATTTAAAAATTAAAAGTAGATATAATGGAACAATATCACCTGATGGAATGGAAGCACCGAGTGTCGTCGTGTCGACTGGAGATCGCACCGATTCACCGAAGCAAAGCAATAGCAGTCGGCAGTCTGATGATTTGATGATCAGTTGATGAAGCAGATCGCAACTGTTGATCACGCAATAGATGAATAGATGATTTGATGAAGCAGAGATCGAATTTCGAATGGAAACAGGAGATGAATCGAATGGAGACAGTTTGTGGAGGAGATGAATCGATGATGAAGCGCCTGGAGAAGAACCCTACATACGCACGTCCGCCGTTTGGAAATTGGAATCCCGTACGTAATTATGTTACGTTATTAAGTTTAAGTCTTTTTTTTTTTTTTTTTTTGTTCAGCACCATCCATAGTCCACAGAGACAGGCCCAACTATCACTCTATCAGTGGGCTAAAAATTATACTAATAATACTGGGCTTATAATGAAATCCTGATGCCCCTTCCAAGTATGATGCCCTGGGCTGGAGCCCAGCTGGCCCAGGCCCAGGGCCGGCCCTGCTCAGAACCCAAATGTATCAAAAGCAAAAAGGATAAACACGTGTTGATTCTCGAGACAAGTTTTCTCGTGTGTTAGCAACTTTGCTTGATTCCGCTTTCAATGTAGTCTGGCCCGTGACAAACATTCCTTAAGCCCAACAAGGGGGTGACGCTACACTAAGGTCTAGACAATCATGTTTCCCCCTGCCCACCCAAACACAAGAACATCAGACGGTCGTAAAGCGGACTTCTCTCAAGCGGATCCGTCATGAAGTTCACAGAGCCTCCTTTTTAGTAGAAATCTCCACCCGCTTAAGTACATCGAACAAAACATCCCTAACCAACTCATGTTTGTATTAAACCCAAGTAATTCATTGCAATAAACCGCATACTCACCTAAGGTATCCAAACAAACCTTGCGAAAAACAAGGCAAGGCTCATAAATAAAAAACACAGGGATCATAGGTAGGGGTGTTCAATGGTTCGGTTAACGGTTTATTCGGTTTATTTGATTCGGTTTATTCGGTTTGAAGTTTTTTTTTATGATAACCATAACCAAACCAAACCGTATTGAAAATTTTACAAACCGAATCGAATAAACCAAATTCAATATGATTTGGTTTCGGTTGAAAATCGAATAAATCGTATTCAAATCGTTTAAACCGTATTCAACAAATAACATATTTTGCGTATTTTTTACTAATAAAAAAATAAACAAAGAACAAACATCTTTAACATATCCTTAGAGTTTAAGAGTTAAGACCATAATCCGATATACAACCAAAATACTTCCAACTAAATACCTACAACCAAACTACCCCCAACCCAATACCTACAACGAAAATACCAACAACCAAAATACCTACAACGAAAATACCAACAACCAAAATACATACAACCCAAATACCCACAAACAAAATACTTACAGCCAAAATACCTACATACCGATAGAGTAAACAAAAAAACTTCAAAGTTTTCATGGAAAATAGTCTTCCAACACATGAAGTGAACAAAAACAAACATCAAGAAATTTCTTCAATCGACACCGACATCAAGTGTTATCCCTCTCATTTCTACAAGAAATAAAAACAAGTATATATGGGAAAAACGATGGATATATGATATATTAAATAAACATGGATATATCATTATCATATATGGGTTTATAAATAAATAAATATACATACATACATCTCTCATCCTAATAAAGAACTAAAGTGGTCTCCACATGTCGTTTTTCTAGGGCCTCCACATCCTCATCCACGTCACCAATCCACTTGTCATCACCAAATTAAATTTAAAAAATTATCTTTTCAACTTTCCACATATACAAATCACCATCACATTTAATAAAATTTAAATTTGTATTTAAATCTTATGTGATTTTTAACTCCTTCCTTACTTATCAATTTTTCATAAAAAACATTATATTGTATTTAAATCTTATGTGATTTTCAACTCCTTCCTTACTTATCAATTTACCATAAAAAACATTATATTCACTAAGCTTCAACTTTTCTAATTAAATGCAATAAAATTGATAAATCTTTAAAATTTTCATAATTGTTTTTAGAAATTAGTGTTTAAAATTTTCAAAATTGTATATAGGAATAATTGTTTAAATTTTTCAAAAATGTATTTAGGAATTAGTGTAAAAATTCGACGTACTATCTAATCTAAACCGCAACATAAACAAATAAACATTAGACCGGTCAAAATGATTACTATGATTACTGGATCTATTACTTGATAAACAAAACTCATATTGCCATAACATTTAAATTTGAACGAACTCAATCTATTTTAACATAGCAAAAATTAATAATGAATTATGTCATTCATAATTTTCAAACCTCTCATCATTTTTTTTCTTTGTATTTATCTCACATTGTGAACTTAAATTCAACCCGTGTATCACACGGGTTACTAACCTAGTATACATATATATATATAAATCTTATTTGGTTTTAAACGGATAACCAAATAAACCGAATAAACCGAATAAAAACAAAACACAAAACCATATCCGAACCGTAAACCGAATTCACAATTCGGATACGGTTGAAAACCGAACCGTAAACCGAATTCACAATTCGGATACGGTTGAAAACCGAACCGTAAACCGAATTCACAATTCGGATTGGTTTATTCGGATATGAATATGGTTCGGTTTGTCAGTTTATTCGGATTTCGGTTATTTATGAACACCCCTAATCATAGGCATGTACTTACGGATAGCCTGGTACTCCACAATTAACATATAATGGCTTAAACCTTCAATAGGGATGGATGTTAGGAAATCTTGTGCCCAAGAAGCCCGAAGACATTCAAACACTGCTTTTGGCGAGGGGATAGATCAAATTTTACCTCCAAACTCTGGGTGATTCTACTAAAAAGGCCACCAGCCAAAATATCCTGAGTTTTAGAGGGGGCTGCGACCTTACTAGAAAACCACCAAGATCAAAATAGGATAGAAGAAATTAATGAATTTTAGAAAAGTGAACTCACAAGTTAAAATTTAATTTTAAGTCTACACCAAGGTTTGTTATGAATAAACCATGAACCATTTTTTTTTAACGGGAGAGATATTATAAAAAACCAAAAAGGCCTGCCGAGAAAGCCGACCTAGACAAAACAAATTACATCACCAAGAGAGGATTTTTCATCCACTCAACCCAATTCAAAAGACACATACGATTCCTATTGGCACACCAAAGAAAAGAGTAATGGACAATAGAATCAAAGATCTCATCATACTTGGGGGAATTGTCTTGAAAGATCTTCTTGTTCCTGAAGAACCACAAAACCCACCACGCCACCACTATAATCGCCTCAAGTAATCGACTTCTTCTTGGAGGAGCATCTACCACTATCCACCGCTTCAAGCATAGAGTTAGGATCCAAAGGAATGATAAAATCAACGTCCAACCACCTAGCAATTAAGTCTCAAATTTTGTAGGCAACCACACAAAAACCAAACAAATGGGAGCTTGTTTCAGCATGAAGATTACAAAATGGACACATGATATCAATAAATACATTATTAGGCACAATAATATTCTTAGATTTAACTTTTAAGCTCTTTAGGTAAAAGAAATTAATCAGTTATATGAATGCAGTAGTTACCATTGCAATTAGTTTATCTCTAGCTTGCAATGATAATTCTATAATATAAAAATTAAAATACAAAGTAACCTCATATACAAATATTCAACCGTTTTGTCTCTATAATATGAGATAAATGTAGGCTGTATCACACCTGGTAAATAACTTTCTTACAAATAAAATTATATTAAATACTAGGTTAGAACCCATGTATTATATTGGTTGAATAAATGTAAATTATTATAAACAAAAAACTTTTATGAAGATTTTCTATAGATGTCATCAACCATTTATGAAATAAGAAATAATGAGCCAATGAGCCTTTGTCTTAATGGTCAAGGGGGAGGTGGTAAGGTTTGCCTTACATGGAGGTCCTGGGTTCTATCCCAGACGTAGACGGTTCTTGAAGAATTTATAGAGTTAGCTTAGTAGTAGAATAAATTTAGCCATTCATAAAAAATAATTAATGAATATTTAAAAATTATAAAATAATAAATAATAAATATTTAAGCAATATAACATTATATTTTAAGATAAGATATAAATACAATATTATTCTAATTTATTAAGTTTAAAAAAATTATTGGAATAAGAAGATGAGGTTTTCTAATATGTGCCTTATGGCACACATAAGGTGCAATAAATGAATTTCAAAGTTGAAAAAAATGCAATAAAATTGAAAAATACATTTTTCAAGAAAAATCTTTGTACCCTTCTCATTTTTCAAATGAATTTTGCTATGTTTTTTAATTTTCAAAAAGAATCTTGGTATTTTTTCAGTTTTCGAGGTGGATTTATTGCACCTTATGTGTGCTCCTAGGGCACATATTAGAAAAAGAGTTATGTTAGATACACCATGATGTACCCAAGGTTAGGTGCACAATGGTGTAATAATAATAAGTGTGGAATTCTATGAATCTTGAGAATTATGTATGACAATTTGTCGAACCATAATAAATTATTATTTTTTTAACGGCAAATTTGGATCACTGACGGGGGCATTACCCACCCACCCGATCATCTCCAATCCCCATCAGGAGGAAACTCACCATAGGTGAGAAAACTCTCTGGCCCAACATGTAACCCTCATTTATTTTATTTTTTGTTACAAATGGGACTTGAACCCCAGAGACCCTCCCATTTTTAATATCTTATTTGTATCTTGTAATCGTGAAAATAAAACCAAATATTGAGGATTTACTAAATCTTTATTTTTACTGTTACATTAATATAATTTGGTATAAAACATATAACTTTAAATTGTGTATTTATTTTTAAAATATTTTTTAGAATTCAAAAATCAATATCACTTACTAGAGTAGAGATTTAAAAAATTAATGACACTAGTGAAATGTTAAAAAAAAATCTCTTGTGACTACCTTGTATGTCGTTTCCTTGCGTAATCTAGTTTTTTTTTTTTTGGTTTAATTCAAATGATCTTTTATTTTTTAAAAATTTTATAAGTTTTTGTGTATTTTGTTATTCAAGACCGACTCGCCAAATTCTTGAGTCGAGTCGAGCTAAAACAAGCCCAAACTCGCAAACTCAAACTTCATTTATCCATCTTATGTAGACTCGCGAGCATTAAGTTCAAACTTGGCTTGTGATTATTTTTTTTAAATGGGTTCTAAACTCGCAACTCTAACTATAGGATATATGACTTGTATAATTTATAAATACTTTTTTTTAAATAGCTAAAAGAAATAGTTTTTAAGAAAATTTATAATTTTTCTTAATTAAATTGCTACTCTAATAGATTAAAATAATCAGTTTATTAATATTCTTTGAAAGTTTCTAATAAAATTAACTTTATTTTTTTATAAATCGTTATGTGTATTTTTCTCAATTTGCATAAGTGTTTTATTTATTTTTTTTAATAAATTTTTTTTCGTTTTGTAGTTAAAAAAATTGAAAAAAAAACACATATAGAAGAAAAAACATTTTTTTTAAAGAACTGACTACATAAAACTAATATACAAAAAATATAAAACATTCAAAAATGCCTTATCTAAACATCTTGCTCCCAAAAGTTTTTTTTTTTTAATTATTAGAACTACTTTTTTTTATATAATTCATTTTGCTTAATATAAAAATAAAAGTGGAAAATTTAATATCCAATGAAAATAAGAGAGAAAAAGTGAAGTTTCTAAAAAACACCTTTGATAAATATTTTTTGAACTACAACAATTTGGTAAATAAGTTTTAAAATTACATTAGTTTGGTAAAAAAAAACTCTAATAATATAATAATTAAATATTATGTATGTGCTAATCATTGTTAGACACACCACTCATGCTAATAATTATTAGGCACACGATAACATGCTAATCATTATTAGGTTACATTCCATGGTGTAACCAAGTTAGGTACACAATGGTGTCCCTAAGATTCCCATTAAGAAAATTTATATTTTTATATTTATATTAATTATATAATATAACTGTTTAAAATTATTATTATTTAATAGATAAAAATGTTGTTATTTAATAGAAGAGAGAAGTGAAAAAAAATAAGATGTAAATGAATGTGAAAGTTACGTATGTCAAAAATTATAATAATTTATTAGAGTAGATAGATGAAATAAATTCTAGACGATAACGCCATAGATCACTTAAACTAATTTGGAAAACAATTAATTTGTTTTCTTTCTTTTGAACTCTAATTTTAAAACTTTTAAATAGGGTTGTTATTACTATCATTGTCATCTTTTAATTGGTATCATAATAATTCAACACGAGACAGCTACATTTGTACCATGGTTCATAATTAGATTAATGTATATTCTATTTTCTTTTTTTCTTTATAAATATAAAAATTCAACATGGCTCGTTAAATGGTCAATTATTTATTCCAGATTTCCAATATACTATTAGAGTCCATTATTGTTTTTTCCATATCTTTTTAAAAAGCAAAGAGAATTAAAAGTTTTCATTTATTTCAATTCAAAATAAAAAAACTATTTTTAATTTTAAAAACTTATCACATACTATAGATAGGATTTAACTGTAAAAACCGAATCTGTGCTCTATTGAAATTATAGTTTTCGTCTCCATGTTTGAAAAACTACTAATGACATAGGACTTTTCCAAAACTGGTGGATGTTATCTGCATTTTTTTAAATCTAACGACAGACTGTAATTTTGACAAGAAGGGACGGTTCTTGCACTCAACTTTATATATAGTTTATTAAAATATAAATTACCTTGCTTGTGCCAACAAGTGTAGAGAGTAAGTTTTAATTATAGTGTGATTATTTTAAGATCTGATGATGACGATTTGGATAAATCTTACTTCCAATAACAGTGTATATATAGTTTATTAAAATATAAATTACCTTGATAGTGCCAACCAGCGTAAAGAGTAAGTTTACCTATAGCGGGATTAGATCTAATGATGGCAATTCAGATAAATCTTACTTCCAAAAGAAATGATGGGTCGAGATATTTTCACCATGTGACGAATATATGGGTTAGGGCCATGACTCGGGTCAAATGTGTATGGTTAGAGAAAAACATCAGATGGTAATAAAATCCATCTTTTTCATAGACATGAATTACAAAAACGTTTAACATACACGTGTTTAATTTCATCATTTTTGACAATAAGAAGTTATAAAAATAAAATTAAAATAAATTTTTTTGTTGTTATATTATTGGATGAGTTTCTTTAAGCCTTTAGTTTTGTAAAACTCAAATAAAGTGAAAGTAGTGAGTGGAACTTAATTTTGTTTTGTTGAAACTTGATGCAAATAGTCCCCTAACCAGTCGATAATATGTCTACACTATACATTTACTGACTAAACTGTTAAAATATATACATATATACATTTTATGAAAATCAATAAACCCTAAAAAAACACCAAATCATACATCCATTTGAGTGTAAACTTCTAATAAGATATTAAACATACAGCACGATATAGTTATGGATAACTAATACTTATATAAAAAGAATCTACACGTAAATGTGTTACACTTTTAAAGATGCTTTATGATATTATTTTGATATCATTTTTGTTCCATCATTTAAAAAAAAACTCGTGGAGGAAAATAAAATATTACTTTTCATTATGCACTTTTTAAGAGTTAAATAATTACTTAAATGTTAACAAATTATAAAGTAATGTGGGGATGGGGTGGTGGTGGGTGGGAGGGGGGAGGGTACAGATTCAAAACATTTTTGAAGCTTTAAGTTTTAAATCTCCACCCGATAATATGTTGTTAAATGAGAGAAGGACGAGAAAGAACTTAAAGCTTTAGGCTTTATAAGTTTTTAACAATTTTTTTTAAACATATAATATTAAAACAACATTAAAACATCCTCATCAAATAATATGTAGTATAATTTTTTTTAAACACACGATACTAAATTAAAAAAACGTCAAAGAAATACTACGCGTAGTCCACCTTTTCTTTTCAAACACACGATACTAAATTAAAAAACTTCAAAGAAATACTACGCGTGTAGCTCCACCTCCGTTAAATGGACATCCATGTTTGTGGCTATGTACTTCATAATATTAAATCTAAGTTTAAAATGTGTCTCCTGATCTCGCAATTCCAACATGATATTATCATCGCTAGCCAGATTGACTGGAGGATTGTGAATGTATACCGGTGATATGGCTCTGCTCTCGTCTTTGATGCCCACATTGTGCAACATCATACAAGTATACATTATATCCTCTATCCGCTCTTTTTTCATTGCACGTGCCTTTCGTGCAATTATCACCACTTTCCTTTTAAAACACCAAATGCTCTTTCGACGTTTTTTCTTGCCGACTCTTATACCTTCTCATTTTCTTTTCTTTAATATCAGTTGGAAAACAAAATGCCTTAACAAAAGTAGACCAAGTGGGGTATATGCCATCAACAAGGTAATAATCACGCTTGTATGGTCGACCGTTAACAACAAAAGGACAACTTGGATTGGTTTCTTGCAACTTGTTCGTAAACAAAGGTGACTGATTAAGAATGTTGATGTCGTTGTTGGAACTGGCAACCTTAAAGTATCAATGCCAAACGTGAATCTTGTGATGCCACTGCCTCGAGTATGATCTGTTGGGTATTGGTGATCACCTAGGTGATACTGTCTTCTATATTCAGTTGGACAATTTCTCCAAACCCAATGACTCAATGAGTACAATTGATGCTACCGATCATCCCTCGAAAGTCATGCCTTTCTAAATATGCATTGTATAAAAGTGTCATGTCTGGCTAATAGGTACACGCAGAAAGTTATCTTTCTGTAGTTTAAATATAGAATCGCAAAAAAAACTAGGCATTCATGTGAAATTCTTTCAGTTTTGCATAAAAATTAATCATGCTCTTCAGGAAACATTACCGTATGTGAGTTGACGAATAGTCAACGGGTATTTTTGTACAGGTGTAAAACTTTCTCTCTTCCTCGCATCAAAACGTGTTGTAAACCACGATAAATTTTCTTAAAATCGTAAACAATTTTGGTAAACAATCGTTTCGGCACCCGAAATCTGTCTTTGAAAATAGCCTCGTGGTAACGAGGATTATCGAAAAAATATAGAGCCACCAATCATGTATAAGCATCAACACGGTTATGAAAAATAGTAGTCCTTCTTGAACGAGTCGTATCTCCAAGTTCTGTTGTGAACGGCGTTGACACATTCAACAAGAAATTCGAACTCCTCGTCAACAGAACTATCGAACCGCTTGATGAAGTCAGAATCTCTGGTGAAAAAATAAGGTTTGACATGATTTTTATAAGTTGTATATAAGAAATATAGATTATAAGAGAGGTAAAAGTTGTGATTTAATTGTGTATAATGTTAGGTATTTATAGGTATGTAAATACGTTTGTCTAAAAAACAAAACAAAAAGTAAATGCATGTGACCGTTGAACGGTCACATTTTCACTCTTCCCATCAAGAAGCCACAAGCTTGGGATTGTTTGGAATAGCCGCCCAGCTCATGATTTCAAGCCCAAATCGTGAAGCTGCCACAAACGATATGGAGGAAGCCGAGAAAAGCCTCCAAGCCGAAAGGCATACTACCCCTACTCCCGATTATGAGACTGAGTCTATGTTAGAGTATTAAGACATTACTAACCAAATTTATTTCGTCATGATAAATAAAGTTAATAATAATATTAAATTATTATTATTATTATTATTATTATTATTATTATTATTATTATTATAAGACGCAAAACAAACAATATAAATTATTATGTATCTGTATGTAAAGTACAATAAGATTTATTTACTATTTTACCTTTTATGATCTTTCTTTACATCAAAGATAAAATAGTAAAAATACATTATTAATTTAATATAATCAATTAAGTTTTAATTTTTTAAATTTATTTCTAATAGTTAATTATTTTCTCTAAAAAGGGTTGTGTATTAATTATAAAATAAATTGTTTCTTCTAATAATTAATTTTTTAATTTATTATAATCAATTAAATTATAATTTTTTAAATAAAAACTATGATATCTTTTAATTAAATTATAGATAAAATTATTATTTGTTTATAAATGAGTCGTGGCAACTTCATATGATTTTCTTTACATAATCTCACTCTATTTTTAAAAATGATTTGATATTCAACCAGTGCGTAAATCCTGTAGCAATTTATTTCTTTTAAATGAAAAATTGGATTTAAATATACAAGTTATGCCTTGTTGGCCGATAATAATACGATTTTGAAAGTTCCTTACAATAATACCAGTTTAATAGGTATTGGATTGTATTGATACACCGGTAGTTTCTTACTAACGGTGTTAGTTCTTGCTGAGTTGGCTACTGGCGTGGAATCTACGTGGCTTTTTTAAAATCAAGTTTTAAAAGAGAGGGATTATTCTTGTAATTTATTAAAAGAAGAGTGTCTTTTTTGTTAAACCTACAAGACTCAAAACCCCAACTTCCTTCTACCTTCCTTCATCACCGACGACTCTTTTAGACTCCTCGGTTGATGTCTCCGCCACTGTCACCGGCGACCTTCTTAGGGTAAGACCACAAACGAGGGAAGAGGGAAGAGGTCAGTTACTTGGTGGTCGCTCGTGGCCTCGATGAAGACGTCCTCGTGACTTTCCCGACGTCGCTTTACTCCGACGCAAGTTGCTCGATTTGTTTGGCGGATTATAAATAGGCAGGCTTGCCGGAATCCCTGCAACACTTTATCTCTTCGCGATTCATCTCTGAGAACATGGGGAAGACTTTCCACCGGATGGGAAATCACCGACGGCGGGTGTTCCTTGCTGGTATTAGGTTTACCGGAACCCTTATCGCCAGAGACGAGTCGTCGGCAAGAAGCTAACCGGACAGATTGCAGCGCTTGTTAAGGGGTTTTTTTATTGGGACCATTTTTATTTAATATTGATTAGGTTTAGGATATGGTCCCTCATTTTAAATAAATTGCAAAACAGTCCCTTATTATTTATAACCTAATTTAAAAAAGTCACGTAGATGTCACATCAGCAACCAACTCAGCAAGAACTAACACCGTTAGTAAAAAAAACTAACGGTGTATCATTAGAATCCAATACATATTAAACTGATATTATTGTAAGGAGTTTTGAAACTCGTATTATAATCGGCTAACTAGACATAACTTGTATTATTTAAATACAATTCTTCTTTTTAAAAGTGTTTCATTAGTATTAGTTTTAGTTTCATCGTTCTATTTAAGTATCTAACTTTGTGTTACATTTAATTAAACTTCTAATTTTAACGCTGTTGCGTAATTTTTTATTGTATTTTTAGTTTTTTTACGTTGCGTTTTGACAATACTAGTGTTTTGTGTAACAATGTTATCCCTGTAGCAACGCACGAGTTGAAAAATCCAGATAGAAACACTGGTGAAGTTCTGCAAGTACTCGATCATAGACTTCATAGTCATTTGAAGTTTGTACATTTCGTCTATAATGGCTAAACTTTTATTAGCCACTAGGATAACTCTTGTGTGTTATATGAGCTGAATCATTAAAAAAGTACAATTGTTAGTTCATTTATATAAGTCTCATTACTGAAATTACGTACTATATTTCATCAACTCATAAAAAATTGTTTTAGTTGATTCTGATTATTGACTAAATGATATATATATATATATATATATATATATATATATATAGGGAGATGATCATTTGAGAACCAATTGGTTTATGAATTAAAATTAAAGAACCATTCTAAGTCACTAGTTATATATATGGAAAACTCCCCCATGAATTATAGTGGTCCCCACCTGAAATTAGTGGTTGAGATTTGGTTCTCAAAAGTTATCATTTGAACCTATATATATATATATATATATATATATATATATATATATATATAGGGAAAAGATAAATTGGAACCCACCTTGAGTTGGAGAATCGTTGGAACCCGGTCAAAAACGCGGTAAAAAATGTTTTTTTTTCTGAATTTTTTTATGGTGGTTCTTTATGTTATAAACTACCCTTAAATGAAAAAAAAATCAAAAAACCGCCTAGTAGATTTTTAGTTACGAAAAAAGTTACATCTGTAACTTTTATGCATATATTTGCAGTTACGCAAAAGTTATATGTGTAACCTAGACATTTTTGATATTTTAAAAAAAAAAATCTAGTAGGCGGTTTTTTAATTTTTTTTCATTTAAGAGTAGTTTATAACATAAACTACCACCATAATAAAATTAAGAAAAAAAAACATTTTTTTAACCGCGTTTTTGACCGAGTTCCAACGATTCTCCAACTCAAAATGGGTTCCAAAATACCCCAACCCTATATATATATATATATATATATATATATCTACTATATAATAAAGGAAGGTTCACTAATCCTACGTGGCAAGCATTTAACCCATCTTCCTTGATATGATGACATGTGTTTTTTTCTCAGCATTTTTATTTTTTAATTAATCTATATACAGCTTTATTGTACAAGTCACCTACTACCTTCCCCTTTCAACCTAAACTTCTCATTCTTTCTATGTTCCAGATAAGTACCTCCATTTTAAGAAAACTTTTGAAATCCAAAATCCTGTCCCTTTTGAAATTTGAAATTCAAATTGAGATCTAGATTTAGATTCAAATATGCCACTCTCTCTTCATCTAGCCCGTCTCCTTCTCAATATTCATCATCATTAGCACAGACTCTACGTCAGGTATGTGATTTCGTTTTACTTATACAGACTCTCTAAATATACATCAATATTTCCATCAGCACATACTCTCTCAATTCTTACAGGCTTTTCATCTCCATATCTAAGAGTTCGTTTTACTCTACTGGATTGTTCCTTTGATTTGCGGATTCGAAACGAAGGAAACCCTAACAGCGTCTTCATCGTCATCGTCCCATGTGTAAGTTTCTTATGAGCCGAATTGAAATTATTCTTCCTTTGTTAGGGTTTAAAAGGTTATTAAACGCCAAAAAACTGGATTTTAAACGGCAATAGTTTTTAAATGCTTTTCATTTTCGTTTGTTCGTTGCTATAAAATCACCCTTAATTTCTGGTTTTAGGTCATCAATTTGTTTGGCGCTGCTTTTTGTTATTCTCTTTGAACTTCTTTACCGACTTTCCTTCTTTCAAGTTACCGTTAATTGCTTTCTACTATAATACGCACATAAGATGTATGTTAAAATGTCTGTGTTTTAGAGGACAGTGATCTTTTCCCCTTTCTTGCTCTCTTAGATGTTAAAATGTTTTTGAAAATGTTTCTTCATTCTCGCACAAAGACTACGAAAGGTAAGCATTTCCTACACGAGTTTACTTTTTATCTTACCGTTGAATTTTGAAACTCGAGATAGATGATGGTGGGTTCAGATTTGCATATAGTTTTGTGTATGGCATTTTCGTTGCACCCTGGAAGATTTGCATATAGTTTTGCACATATTGTAAGTTACAAATGGTTGCTTACAAATAGGTTCTCCTTATTTGTTTTTATTGATATTGCACAGCCTTTGATGGTCCTCTGTTGTTTTCTGATTAGAAAAGTATATGAATATTTAGTGGTGTAAACATAGAAACGTAACACGACTACAAGCGTATATCCATTTAACCGGATTTGAAGTTAAGTGCAAGGGAAGATCCATATAGTGTGCAAATTGAATCTCCTAGACGTTAGGTTGACCTGTTATTTACCCCAGGAAGTTGTGGTGATCAGGTATACAAGGTTACTATCCCATTATCGTAGACATGTATAATAAAATGAAACATAACAGTCGAGAATCAACTACATTCCAAAGCCCTCCAACAGAAACACCACAAACATAGCAGCCCTCGAAGAACAAGACATCGAGCAAATTAATGTAAGTATTTTTATTTTGGACATAAAATGTTACAGTAAAATTTCATGTTTATTTTATATATTTTATAAATAGAAAATTTGGAAGTAAAAACTGTGACCTGCTTCCTATAATATGCTTAATGTACCCATGGCCATCTATATATGCATGCATTTTGAATTTGCAATTCTGTATTCTTTTAGAAACGTTGGTGTTAATTCTCCAATGTAGTTTGCCTTTGATGTGTTTTTAAGTCTTGCTCTAAAGGTTTCTACAAAAGGGCTTGCATCTCTTGGGTAAAAAGAGAATCATAGGTATCACTACTAATGCAGTAACAAAGGTGCGTTATATACATCGATTATAGAGGTGCCAATCTCAACCGATATACTTACAAACGGTCACTTTCTCCATAAAAGTACTTGGTCTAATGTTCTTTTGGTATGATTTATATTTTGGTGTACATTTTTATGTATAGTTTGTATCGTGCAATTGAATTAATATCCAAGAATGTGAGAAAGCAAGCGAGCTTAACTTGGTTGATCTCCTGAAGATAATTAATTGTTAGTTTATATTGTAAGCCAACATCTCTTAAAATTGTTCATAGTGTAGACTCTTTTGGCCCATCTTGTTGGTATAATAAAGTTACCCCAAAAATCAAACCTGTTAACAATAATTGTATGGAATCATGTATACTATAGAAACTGACTTAATATTATTTTATTAAACTTGAGAAGTCTGGTTGCAACTTCAACTTTTCACTTGAAATTTGAGAGACTTCAAAAAGCACCTATAAAACTCCTAAAAAAAGAGGTACAGAACAGTAAGAGGACTTTAGCACTTATACCTCACAAACCTGAACACGATTACATGTCTTTTAAGAAAGTATCAGTTATATACACTATGGGCCATGTCTTGTAAACTTCTACTACCAACAGTTTGACCTTAATGGGACTCCCATTCTCATAGAAGAAAACCACCTAAATACCACATAACAATACTGAATTTGACTTTAGATATTCAAACCCAGTTTTCTTCAACCTACAAATTCATTAGAGGTTTATGTTATTTTCCAATATAAACATCTCTGTTACAATAACATTTTCAATTGGTCGTGTTAATAGAGAATGTAACCATATGTTACATTGTGTATTGTGCTCCAAAAGTATACATAGAATATTTCGAATGAACATAGGTGTTTAAGTGAGTTGACAAATTTGTGTCGCCATGGTACATAATGATTTTAAAAATGGAATATGTATCGAAATTGAATCTTTAAAAGTGATCAACGATAGGAAATTTATTTCAAAATTATATATACAACCCGTGAAGCTCACGGGTATATAATCTAGTATATATATATAGGAGAGGATCATTTGAGAACCAATTTGATTTGAGAACTAAAAGGAACTAATTTGAGCCACAAGTTTATTTACATGTATCCCCCTCCCATGAATTATAGTGGCCCCCTTGAAATTTGTGGTTGAGATTTAGTTCTCAAAAGTTCTTAAAATAAAAAGTTCTCATTCGAACCTAACCCTATATATATATATATATATATATATATATATATATATATATATATATATATATATATATATATATATATATATATATATATAGGGTTAGGTTCAAATGAGAACTTTTTATTTTAAGAACTTTTGAGAACTAAATCTCCACCACTAATTTCAGTTGGGGACCACTACAATTCATGGGAAGGGGGTATATGTAAATACAACTAGTGGCTTAAAATGGTTCTCAAAAGTTCTCTCAACCAATTAGTTCTCAAATGATCCTCTCCATATATAAAAGCTAACAAAAGTATATAAAAGCTAATTGTTTTTGAGTTCTTGATAAAAATTTTCATCTTTGACATAAAATCTCGTAACCTACGAAGAAAACAAGTTCATCAGTTCATATACGTAAACATCACAGTATGTTGCATATGTAAATTCAAGTAATTTACATATGTAAACTGAAAAAATAATCAGTTCATATACGTAAACATCACAACATGTTACATATGTAAATTCAAGTAATTTACTTATGTAAATCCAAGTAATTTACATAGGTAGATTTTTTATCTAAATTTACGTATGTAGCATAAATCATTTACATATGCTAATTTAATAATAAATGGGGATTTAACATGTGTACAAAAAAGTATTAGTGCTATTAAACATTATGCTCACAACATTATACATATGTAATTTATCTAGACATGTATACTAAAAAAAATAACAAATATATTTTATTAACATATAAGTAACCATTACAACAACATTTAAAAAATAATAAAAATATAACAACATAACAAATATATATATAACAAACTAACAAACATATATAAAAACTAATATTTCTTTAGTTCTTAATAATCATCTTCATATTTGACATAAAATTGCGTAACCTACGAAGAAAACAAGTTTATCAGTTCATATACGTAAACATCACAGTATGTTACATATGTAAATTCAAGTAATTTACATATGCAAATTCAAGTAATTTACATATGCAAATTCAAGTAATTTACATATGTAATTCAAGTAATTTACATATGTAAATTCAAGAAAAATGTTAATCAGTTTATATACGTAAACATCACACATGTTACATATGTAAATTCAATTAACTTACATATGTAAATCTAAGTAAATTACATATGTAAAGCAAGTTACATATCTACATTTAAATATATAATGAGATGTAGCATTAAACAAACGTAAATTTACATATGCAACGCAATTTTAAATATGTAAATTTAAATTTATAATGAGATATAACATGTTACAAACTAGACGTAACACTAATCAATAAAGAAAAAAATGTTAAGATGCACACATATAATGGAGACAGATATACCAAAAAAATAACAAATATATTTTATGAATTTATAAGTAAGCATTGCAATAACATTTAAAAAATCACAAAAAAAATATAACAACCTAACAAAAATATGTAAAAGCTAAATGTTCTTGAGTTGTTGATAATCATCTTCATCTTTGACAAAATATCTCGTAACATACGAAGAAAACAAGTTCAGGAGCTCATATACGTAAACATCACAACATGTTACATATGTAAATTTAAGTAATTTACATATGTAAATTCATTTAATTTACATATGTAAATTCAATTAATTTACATATGTAATTTCAAGTAATTTACATATGTAAATTCAATAAAAAAAAACTAATCAGTTCATATACATAAACATCACAAACATGTAACATATGTAAATTCAAGTAATTTACATATGTACATCCAAGTAATTTACATACGTAGATTTTCGTCTAATTTACGTATGTAGCACAAGTAATTTACATATGCAAATTTAATAATATATGGAGATTTAACATATGTAAAAGAAATATTAGTGTTATTAAACATTATGCCCACAACATTATACATATGTAAATTATCTAGACGGATATACTAAAAAAATAATAAATATATTTTATTAACTTATAAGTAACCATACAATAACATTTAAAAAATAATAAAAATATATGACAACATAAAAATATATATAAAAGCTAACAAAAATATATAAAAACTAATTGTTCTTGAGTTCTTGATAAGCTTCTTCATCTTTGACACAAAATCTAATGACTATCACTGAATAAAACATATGTAAGTACATATAAAACTGTTGGGTGGAAAAAAACATTCAGAAAAAGGAAGGTTAAAAAGAAAAAACTCCTAACATACCTTCATAAGTTTGTCTATTATTGATATTAAAATCATTGGATGATTCCGTACAATGAAAATGGTCTTCCAAATTGTGAGGAAACTGATGTTAAGGAGATGACATTAAATTCGGAGGTTGCATTATTTGAATTTTTAAGGTTTTTTGAAGTGCATTAATGGAGTTAATGGGTGTTCTTGATATGAAGAAGAAGAAGAATTAAAGAAGGATAAATAAGGGTAAATGAAAAATAAAGAAAAGAAAAAGATGGAAGGGGGTTATCTAGGAAAAAAAGATGATGGGATGGGACATTGAAGACACAAAAGTCATAATTGATGAAAGAAAGATGAAAATACAATCTTACCCTTTTGCTAAAGACAAATTAGAGTGAGGTGGAGAGGCTAACAACCCTTAGATGGGTTTTCAAAGATTTCACAACTCAAGTGGGTTTTCACTCTATACTTTCCCTATATATATATATATATATATATATATATATATATATAGGGTAAGGATCATGTGAAAACAACTTTTATTGCGAAAACACGAAAACAAATATTAAAACCTTTATAACTTTTTCATACGTTAATATTTTTTAAAAAATTTTGCACCAAAATCCTTAAAATTATGTTAACTTTATTTCTGGAAAAAAATTTTTAAAAAAATCAAAATTTTTTTAAAAATTATTATTGCACAGGTGTAATAATTTTTTTATTATTATTATTGCACATATGCAATAATATTAAAACCTTTATAACTTTTTCATATGTTAAAACTTTTTATAAAAAATTGCACTATAAATCTTATAATTCTTTTATCTTTAATTCTGGAGAAAATTTAAAAAAATTCTACGTTTTTAAAAAAAAATTATTATTGCACATGTGCAATAAAAAATTATTATTGCACATGTGCAATAATATTAAAACCTCTATAATTTTTTCATACGTTAATATTTTTGATAAAAAATTATACCATAGATCTTATAATTCTGTTATCTTTAATTGTTGAAAAAATTTAAAAAAAATTAATGTTTTTTTGTTAATATTGCACATGTGTAATATAATTAATACGTATTATTGCACATGTGCAATAATAAAAAAAATCACGAAATTTTATATGTTTAATTTTTTTCCCAGAATTAAAGGTGACATAATTTTAAGACTTTTGGTGCAATTTTTTTAAAAAATTATTAACGTATGAGGAAGTTATAGAGATTTTAATATTTGTTTTCGTGTTTTCGCAATAACATCTTGTTTTTATTTGATCCTTCCCCTATATATATATATATATATATATATATATATATATATATATATATATATATATATATGAGATAGTGACATTCAGATTACTACAATTTTGATTTTCAAAAGGAAAATTAGATTTTAATAATCCTAACTTTCACTTTTCGGTCGCTAATACTCTCAACTAAGAATATTTTTTTCACTGGCTCCAACTATTTAACTAATTTCTACCAACAATCCCCTATTAAAAATATTTAACGGAGTTATTTTGCCTTTAAAATTGAGCAATTTTCGTCATAAGCATGTTACAACTCAAAAGTCATTTTAATTGTATATTTTCCTCATTTATTGGATGAAGATTTAATTTCTATACAAACTTATAAAAACATCTAATAACAGTTTGCATACAAACTGCAAACCGTTAGATTTTTAAGTTTATACATGTATTATGTAATATGTATTCGGTTTTGTTCACTCAATGAAAATTAATAAGTATAACATGCATCTTGAATTTTCTCATATTCATTCTAAAGTCATTTTGTCACACGATATAAGTTTTGACTTAAAAGTCGAATCTTTAATTTTCAAACCACATATTACATTGAAAACTTAAGACATTAGTATTATTCTAACAAATATTGAAAAATCCAATGAAGTTAGTCAATTCTAACTTCTAAGCATGACTACAGGGTATATTTATATATTTATATATTTATATAATAGATTTAATGAAAAATAAATAGTAGAAAATTGATTAGATGGTCGAAGAGGATTTGATAACTTGCGTCATTGGTCAGCAGTGGGTGGAAAAAACATGGTTGCATGTTTGCACGTGTTTTGACCATTTAAATCGTTCAATTTGGCAAATTCTTATAAACTATTTTTATTATTTTTATTCTTAATGCTTTACTTTTATCAAAACACATGATCTTTTCGCCCGACTTCTTTGAACTATAAATGCAAAAAATTTTAACTTTTTCTTTAGCAATTTTAGTTCTAAATAACACCTGATTTAACCTATATAGAAATTATTTAAAAACTATCCTTAATAGCAGAATGTGCTTCACAGGGATGGAGAGATTGCACTTTATTGACTAAATTCGATGAAGAAGGCAGAATACGATAAAGATAAAGAGTTGTTTAGAGAGCTTTTGGGGTTTAGATGAATGATTGAGCCACTTTGTTTCAATCGGGATTAGAACCTAAAAAAACGGATCGGGTTTCCGGGCCAAAATAGGTTCTGCGTATACTCATGCACAAGTATTTATTTATTTTAAACGTTTTGTTTTTCTTTGTTTAAAGAGGACATGCTTTCCGTATTAATAGAATTACTGCATTAATTTGTATTGCTCTTCTCGTTTTTATTAGAAGTATATGAAACTAGCTTTCCATATGTTTTAACGTTATAAACATGAAATCGACATTCTTTTTAGTTACACGAGTTCTAATTTATTACATCTACCTCTATTATACGAGTTCTAGTTACACTAAAACTAACCTACCTCTATTATATGTATGCATTATACTTGATTTTGGCTTTCTAATATACAAAATTCCGTGTAACTACATGGGGTATAGGTTAGTTTTACAATATATATAAAGTTAAAGTCCTTATCAATAGTGATTTTCATTGAATGGATCGCGTGGCTATGTTGAATGAAAGTAATGTGACAACCTTCGCTTTTTTTTAGTGTTTACTTTACAGATAATTGTATTTAAATACAACACAACTAGTACAGGAGTTGATGGTGTAGTGGTAAAACCATGTAATATAATCTTCAGGTCCTAGGTTTAATATTGAAGTGTGTCTTTTTGCATGTACTTCAGTTCTCTTTACATTGCGATTTAGTAATGCGACCGTTTTGTGTACAACGTTATCCACGCGGCACAACACAAGAGTAGTAAAATCTAGTTAGCATACATGTGCAAATACTAGAACTCATACTAATTTTTAAAACCTAATGTAGCGTTTGGTATGCATGAATGGAGGGTGAAATGAAATGAGTCATTACATGGAAATGAAAATAACATGTTTGGTAGTGTTTGACACAATTTCCTTCAACAGATTCGTCGTCTGTTCCCATGGTACATTGGTTTTAAACAGTGTGTACTACCGGACGAGATACTTGCCTGAAACACGACCGGAAAGAAGCAGCAGTGATAGAGATCATTTGCAACAACAGAGCAAAGAGCGATATGTGGTATTATTCTGTGTGTTTTCTTCCTGCCCAAACTCGTGTAATTATACACGCAAATGGGGCACAAGTTTCGGAGCTGCATTCGTGTCTGCAGGTCGCGCGGGCACGAGTTCAGAATTTCGACCCGACTAGCCATTTTCGCACACCCCTGCGCAAGGGTACAAGCCAGCGTAAAACATGACACATGAGTTATCTAAGGCTTTGAGGTGTACCCTTATAAACCAACTCAACTTTTGTTCCCACACCAATGTAAGATAAGATGCACCATATCTTCCAAACTTGAACCAAATGTCTTTAAAATTAACATCTCATTCACACACACTTTTCCAACAGGATCCAGAATTTTGTTTTAATTGGGTTCACCTTTTTTCTTCAGTATTCAGAATTCTAACAACCAATTGTCATAAATTTTGGTTTAGTCGATTCGGGTCGAGTAAGGTTCATGTGCGGCTCAAACGTTTTGGAGGCACCAAGCGGATTAAATTTTCGGGCCCTCATTCGTTTTGAACGAGACAACTAGTTTATCTTTCATTTTCTTTTTTGAAAAACCCGGTTCCTATCTACTACACAATTTTACATTCATCTCAATACTTAGTTTTTACAACTCATAGGAACTCTCCATATCTAACTATTTTACTCTCTAACTATTCATATAACTAAACTCAGACTAGTTCAGACACACCATCATACAAAGCTAAGATAAACCCTAACAATCATTCTTCATCCGAACATCAACTATTAATCAAAATTGACAATAATACTGAAACGAAAACCCATTACAAATAATAAATCATCCAAAACAATGTTCCAGAGCAACAAAAGAACTTAGAAAATTTCAATTTATCAGAATTGAGGTTAATTGCAAACTCATAAGAGAGTGAGAACAAAGAGAGGAGGAAAAGAACCAGGTACCTTTATGTTATAACACACATCGTGAACCAATTAAGCTAGAGAGTTTCTCTTATTTGGATTCACTCCTCATAGTATATAAGGATTCACTTCTATTTTTTTATATATATTTTCACTAAAAGTTCGAAAGTCATTAATTCCCATAAACCCGATATATATATACTATATAAATCCACTTCTAGTTCATTTTATATGTTGTATATAAGCAAAAAATAAATAAAATTCGGTGAAAAATCAGATACTAATGTTTTTTCCTTTTTCACATATAATTTCTCATAATAAAAGCATAAGGTGACTAGGTGAGTCAAATTTGGCATGTTAGTTATATTAAAATAAATGTTGTTCGTAGCATACAACCCCACTACCTGTTTCCTTAAAGTGTGTAGACTAGCTTATGCATGTGCTAATTTAACTGCTAATAATATTTCTAGATAATTACCGGCTTAGTGTCGTGATAAATGTGTATGTCTTTTATCCTAGAGGTATTGTTAGGTTCAAGTTTCATTTGAGACATGAAGCAGAGGAGGAGAATGCAACATTTCATCGTTAAAAAAAAGAACTTAAACATTTTGATCACATATTTAAGAATTTTCTTCGAAAACAAGTCACGTTGAAACAACTCGAGTGACACAGACAAACAAATAAAGATACCCAACAACATTAGGGTCATACACCTTATACTTCTATAGCAAATTACCTCTCATATGTCCTTAATTAGGTTTGCCTCTACTTTTCAATTAATTTTTTTTAATAGTTTTGAAGATGATCGTATTCATTTATGGTATAGTAGTGCAAGGTAGGGCGAACTATATATACCCTTGTCTTTATGGTTACATTGGGTACCCCCATGATATTCTAGTTTAGCATTGGGTTTAAACTTAGAGAAAAAAACACACATACTTGAAATTCAAATGTGTACATGTGATGTAGTTAATGGTGCTCTATATAGCCACAACACCCTAGTGGTGCAAGCAACATTTGGTTACCATTTTTATTGAGAGCATAATATAAATCCTAACATGTTAGGATTGAATATGCTCTTTTGGACGAATGAGAGGAAATTTGCTACCCGTTTTTTTTTTTTTGAAGTTTAAACTAGAATATTATAAGTTGTAAATATTTGATTATATAAGAACAATGAAGGCAAACAATTCAATCCTAACATGGTATCACTCTAGAATCAATCATCTCTCTCTTCTTCAATTTTTTGACAACCTCCAAAACCCTAATTCCGCTGTCGCCACCTTTCTTGGTGTCGCCACCCTTCTCAGCCACTCTCACCGGTGATCCTTCCCCTTCTGATTTTGATGGAAGCCATCCACCCCTCCCTCATTGTTACAGATATCAAGAACTTCATCCCTTGATCTCACACTGGATACTAAGTCTACGGCTAGCAAAACATGTCTAGACGTGTTACACAGGTCAGACACGGCACGAGACATATGCAACACGATTAACTAATCCTATCATTTCCTTAAAACATGAACACAGATCTGTTTATAAACGTGTTACACGAAACGACCTGCTTAGACACGATTAATATCCTGATAATGGAAATAAAAGATAAATTAACGAGTATAAACGGAAAAAGTTGACGAATTTAAAGAATTTAAAAATTGGTTATTCATTCTGGGGCGTACCGCCTAGAATGAATCATTTCTGGGCGGTACGTGGTGGATCATTTTTTTACAGAATATTACCCAATTCCAGCCAGTTCCATACTTAGCCAAAATTTGGCTTTCCTTCCTCTGTTTTCTACCAGATTTCACCAACTGGTTTTCCACCATTTTTCAAGTGTTTTAACACTCACAAAACGTTTTCAAAACATGTTTACATGCACTTACGGGTTCAATCGACCCGTTTAACATGTTAGGACACCCATTACCTTAAGGCTAATGATTTGCCCCAATGTGCAAGTTGATCTTACCATAACCCGTTGGCATACATCAAAGATCATTCAATTCCATATGTCAAATACATTCTTTTGACCTGCAAGGATTCTATGCACTTCGTGTGCTTGTTACTATTGGAAATAACATCACTTTATAAAGGATTATGATCCTAAAACTCATGTGACAACCTATTTAAGCATCAATTAACTTTTAGGGAGTCACTATCTAATTTATTCAACCAATTTGGGTTATTGTATCTGTTAAGACGGGTCCTTGCCTGTGTGTCTCCCAATGCTATATTTGACCACAATTTAGCATTTTGGATCTATGGTTCTATAAACCATTTGTGATCCTCCTTTGTTTGTTACATGGCATGGGTTCTAGAACCTCATTTCCGCCCATTGCAACTTATCATTCATTATAGGATTCCTCCGAATCTTACTTATAGTCAAATTAAGTCATTGGAGAACCTTTTGACAATTAGGCTTCATGGTTCCTAGAACCATTCTTCACCCATTTAGAATATCTCATGGTCATTTCCACTTTTATGTAATGCACATCTTACATAACTACTACTTGTAACATAAACATTGTTACATATAAATTTGGTTCCTGCAAAACATTATCAATCAATCACACATTAGCATATGGTTATGGTACCTATGAACCTTTGGATGACAATAACGTTTGGCCATTATTATGGTTCTTGTGAATCAATTAGTAATTATTATTCCTTGACTCAATACTATGAATCCTTTAGAATTTTTGTGGTTTATTATAATGAAAAAAATCAACTACTAAAGTCGTCAAAGGGCATTTTTAAATTTGTTTTGACGACAAATCAAATAACCTATCTAATGTTTAAAAGTCCTTACAACTTAATTATGACGTGACAATCAAATAATAATCATAATTCATTCTTCAGAATAAGATAAGTGCTTATTTGACCCATTATTAAATCTTTATAACATGTTACACGTATCCAACCAACAAAATTATTGAATTTACGTATTATTAAAACAGGAAGTTGATTTTATCTAAAAAGAATATGAACCACTAGAAGTTTAACATGTGACACAATTAAGATACTAAGATATAAGAGTAAAGACATTTTAGTCTTAAAATAAAACAATACAAATAATGTTGTATTACGTAAAACAATACATATATAAAATCAAGTACATTTTTAATGCATACGAGCAGACTTATATGTGTTGTTTTAATTTAAAAATTGCACAAAATGTGTTGTTTTAATACAAAACAATATAAAAGTTGTTTTAACAAAAAAAATGTACAATGCAAAACAGTACCAATCATATTGTTTTAAAGTAAAATAATAAAGATTTAAGAATTATAAAAATGTATTTTAGATAAGATATAATTTTTAATCATACAGTCGTGAAATAAAATAGTAAATATTTAAAATCATAAATAATAAATAATGATGATTTGAGAGTTATAAAATTGTATTTTGAGATACGAAGAATTGTATATCTCCCCTCTAAACTTGAGAAATTGCATATATCCTCAAATTGTGTTTAAAGGGCATTGTACATTATGCATTAAAAAATTATGTTTCAAGAAAATATGTAATTTTGTTCCAAAATATAGAGATATATGCAAGTCTCCCTTTAAAACAACGAATACTTCAAAATGACGTTTTAAGTAATGAAGAAATGAAGTGGATTACCTTAAATCTGATTTTTAAAATACCCAAAATATATATATATATATATATATATATATATATATATATATATTTAAAAAATATATTAAATATACGTGATTATTAAATAAATACCAAGTCATTGTGGGACTCGGTACTAAAATAAATTAGGTGTTGCATTATACCGTTTGTAAACTCATAAAAATTACTAATTGGAAAAAGTAAAAACATATTAAAATAAATAAATAAAATTCTTCTCAATATCAATAATGCAAAAGTTAATGAATAAAAAAAAGAAAGAAAACACAACCAACCAATCAATATCAATTAACAAAAGTTAAAAAGAAAAAAAGTGAAGTATAATGACACCCCGCCACACAATATGATGACAATAACATAGATAAACAAAACACTAAATAAATAAATCCAAAAGAGCTCAGCTTTAAGTAAAAGTTGAATCGTAAACTCTAAACTATAAGGGTGGACGGTATGGTTGTAAAAAAAATCTATAAACTCTACAACCTATTAGGGTGTTGACACTAGAAGAGATAAAAAATTAGTAGAAACTGTTTTGTGGGTGGTGTGTTTTGTAGAAAATGTTAGCTTTTTTTTAGTGGGTTAAAAAAATAAAATAAAAATAAAAGGTGGTAACGGTCAAAAGACCGTTGGCAATAGTCCAATTTTCCTCGGCAACCTTCGGCAAAAATTTACCAAAAAGGGAGGGGATTTATTTTTGTCGATTTTTGTTGCCAAAATAAAGGGATGTGGGATGCCGAAGTCTTTGCCGATTTTTGGTGGTTGCCGAAAGGGTTTGTAGAACCCATACCGCCCACCCTAAAATAAATCACTTAACTAATGAGAATACTTGTTAATAATTCTGATTTTTTTAGTGTATAACTATCAAATGAAAAAATAAAATTATGTTTACAAAATTAAAAATAAAATAAGTATTATAATATTGTATAGGTTATTCAAAATAACATTCAATTGAACCACTCTATTTCCAGCATAATAAAGGAGATCAAGTGTTACTGTTCGTTGTGGATAAATAGCAGATCGAATGTTATTTTAAAGGAAGGGGCCAGGTTGAGTTAGTGTTTCCTTTGTGTGGGTGATGTTTTAGCCCTTTCTGTGGTGTTGTATTCATGCCTAGTTTCTGGTTGGCGTTCTTTTTTTTTGTTCCCTTTCTGCCCTTGTGGTAATAAAAGTGCTGTTCAAAAAAAAAAAAACATTCAATTGAATCTCTCTCTTGAAAAAACTACTAATTCAAACATTCCTATTTAAGGCAAAGAATTTTAACTTGTTCTCTCGTTTAAGTAACCAAGTTTCTAAACTTTTAGTACTTTAAGATGACCAACCACCATTTTTTTAAGAATGATAACTCGTACGCAGCCATTCATTAAATTATCTTGAAAATACGATGAATAAATAAATCGTCAATAATAAATTTCAAACTTATACCTTATTATAATAAATTTATATTATGTTTTCATTTGATATAGGCGGTATCAACTTCTAGAAATTACTGACTTTCACCGATGAAAAAAAATCACCGTTGTAATATATAGCTTAAGTTTTAATGATATATGTACTGGTGTGATGTGATCCCTTCTCACCTTTTCCATCTAAGCAATTCTGTGTTATTTAACGAATCAACTAATTTTGAGTTTCTTGAGTTAATTGAATCAAATTATAGAATTTTGAAAGTTTGGACTATAATTCGATTTGCATTCAAAATGGATTGGAATTCGAAATCATGTTAAATTTGAATTCGAAATCACGTAGTGATTTATAAAGTTCTTTGTACTAATTTTTAATGATAAGGGTAGACAAATTAATGTAAATTATTACTCCATGGTAAAATGTCTTTGACAAGATCAATTACAACAGTATACATATGTAAAACATCAATTACCAACATCAATTACCAATCTAGAGAGTTTCTGACACTATAATGGGCACTAATTACATCTTAACTAAACATCTTTAAAATATTCATGTGAAATTGTTGAGAGCATTGTTGTTATTTTACTGTAATTGGAATTAGCTATTAATCGATTGTACTTGTAATTTATATCGGTTGAGTTCGGTGGTACGGGGCAATTCACACCTGTATTGATAAAAATGTAAGTCGGGAATCTTAAAAAAGGGTTCCAAGGGGGCAACGCCCCCGAGAGAGCGGGGTCCAAGGGGCGGCAGCCCCTGGCGGGGTCCAAAAGCTAGAGCCCCTGGCTCGGGTCGAGCTGCCAAGTTAGCTCGAATTTTTTTTATATTCGTTAAATTCCTTCATCAATATTTGCACTAAAAATTTACTTGTCCCGATATTGATTAATAAATTTCATAGGGACTAAAAGTGTAATTTTTAGGAATTTCATTTCAAAATTTGCATCACAAATTCGTTTATAAGGTTCAAATCTATTGCTCTCAAATGTCTTGAATCCAATTGTTCTTCTAGATCGTATTCGATTGATTTCTCGAGTGAACCACGAGATATTCAATCTGATAGTGTTCGTCATGTTTTCTAGATTATCCAGGAAATTCTGAAAACCAACAAGCACTTTTATACGGTATTATTCATATGTATGGACGATATATAGTATTTTTTTAGCCCTACCGATGAGAGGTAGAGCGAGAGCGTTTAAATGTGATTAATACTTTGTTTTTATGTGTTTTAGCATATAAAATATGGGTACTTTGAGTTTGTGATTGATTTCAGGTCCCGTATGCATAAAGGAAGCATTTTGGATGATTTATGGGAGCTAAACGGATGTTCGAAAGTTAGGACTGAAGCTCGGAACGAAGTTTGGAAGTAATTGGGAAAAGTTCAAGACAGGGCGCCCAGGGCGCCCTCCACTGTGTGTAAATGGGCAAAGCAGGGGCGCCAATCAGCAGCTCAACCTCCAGTTTTTTCAGGCAGAGCGCACTGCGCGCCCTCCTCGACACAATTCCAGATTTTTTCCTTTTTGTTGGTATTTAAGCCATACTTTTAGGTTTTCGAAAGGAGTTTGGATTCCAGCCATTTTTGGGGTTTTAGGAGGCGATTTTGGCACCAAGAACACTTCCGGATTACCAGGTTTTCATGTTTCAATTGATTGATTCGATTAGTGTCTTTGTTTGGATGATGAACATGAGTAGCTAAACCACTCGTGATTCTCTCTAGGTGTAGAGTTGTTGATTTATGGATTGTTTCTTATTGTTTAACATTCTAGGATTATTTTAGTTGGCAATCCAAGTCTAGTTTTCTTCTTGTAAATAATTCACACGCCACAGCCTTTAACTGTGAATTGATTTGTTAATGTGCACGTTCTGACCAATTAAGTTAGTCCTTACATTTTCACAAGATTAAACCTTCGCACAGTCCCTCTCAAGGACTTCCTAGTAATCAATCAAGTACAAGCCAGATTCATAAGCTTGAACCCGGAGAGAATCATCTTTTCTCCATAAGTTTTCAAACCTAATTTCAATTCAAATTTACATTTTTCAGCATTTGCTGGCTTTAGTCTTTTCAAAATTAAAACGAAACCAAATAATCAACTTTTTCACTTCGTAGTTTTTAATTTAGTTAATAAGATAATCAATTGTACAACATCACCAACCACAAACTCTTTGTGGTTCGACACCCTGCTTACCCTATCTAATAAGGTAATTAGGATCATAAATCTTCTATCTTTGATCGGTACCTTTGACGTCGATCACCATCGATATACAGATTTTTTCTGCTGACATGAATTGAATTATTTTTTATGTGTACAGTAAAACCTCTATAAAATAATAAAATGGGACCGGGATATTTTATTGATTTAGCGAAATATTATTATATTGATAAATTAATAAATTATTAATTCAAAAAGTTTTATATTCGTGAGCAACTCTCAAATTAATGCATCAACCTTCAAAATTTCAATGTCCGTTCACTTTATCTATTTGAATAAAACAGAAATGAGGACCTTTAAAATTCTCATGTACATGAACACATTAATGAACTTGTCAAGTTCAATGTACATAGATCTAGATTGATCACTATAAAATGTCTAATGATACAATTCAAAATCCGGTTGATGATGAAGTTAATGATGACTCAGTACCTTTGGAACCGGTCACTCGGAAAGAAGCGTTGCAAGCGGCAACAACTCTTCACAACTTTTTGTTGCAATACGAGAATACATTGCCTCAACTCTTAAGTGCAATGGGGAGATTTAAATATGAACTCAATTTAGATTTGAAGTTCAAAAAAAAAAAACAAAAAACAAGTGAGTATAGATTCATTTTTTACTAGACAATCCTATAATTTTAGAATATTTTAGTAATTATTAATTTATAATTTCGCTAGGACCAATATATTTACTTTGGGATTTCAAAAAAAAAATATTATCTTATTATTTTATTGATTGGGGTCCAATTTTATACCAGTCCCAAGTTATGACTGGACAAATTATTAATTTTATTCAGTATTAAATTATATAGGTTATACCTTACCAATTTAGTGGAATGGATATTTAGATATGAGAATTAGAGAGAGCTTGACGCTCTATGCAAGTAAGAGAAAAAGAACGAGAGATTGGAGTAATTTTTCTAAATTCATTCATGCCCACTTGGCCACTTCAGATTTTTTTCTTTCTTTTCTACAAAGTTATAACTTAGAAATATAAAAAAAAACTCGGCAAAAGCTTACATCGAATAAACCCGTCCATCCCTTGAACTCTCTAGCTTTCGAAATCTCTCTTATAACTGGCTATCCCAACAACTGAGCCATTTATGATTATTTATAGGTCATATATCCATGAACCTTACAAGGCCCTTTAAGCCGAAGTCTAACACTTAATAAAACTAACTAATTAGATTACAAGTCCACTACTACTAATAACTTGAACACTAGTAACTCGTTAATACTTAATACACAAACCTCTATTATATATTTACAATTTCTCTTTGGTAGAAATGTTTGAGAGTACTCTCATCGAGAGAATATTGTGTATCTCTAGAGTTTCTTACCTCCACGTTCTTCATCAACTAAATCTTAACCCCTTTATTACTCGTCGAAAACCTCGGGTGCGAGACATCTTCGATAGTACAATTACTGCTCCAGGTTGTTGTACCATGGGAGACAGACGGGTGTCGTAATTTGTTTTAATGGACCGGGTCTAACCCAATCCTTAACCACCACTAACCCATTTAGTTGTTACTCTTTTTTGGAGCGGTGCTACATTATGAAGATTCAAGACCTGTCAATCATGGACAGTGGCGGAGCCAACAAAAATTCAGTGGCTGCAAAAAAAAATCAGTAAAAGATTACATAAGTTAATAAAAGGAAAATTGGATTTAAATAATCCCAAATTTTGAGGGTTGGCCGATAATAATCTCACTTTCAATAATAACTTTCAATGGTCCCAACTTTCATCCTATTTACTAATAATGGTCCCGCCGTTAAAATACTTAACACCGTTAAGTTTTTTATCCATTTCTTTTTAACCCCAATCTTTAATTCACCATAACTTATTCAAATCTTTTGATGAAAAATCAATCTGTAAGTTGCTATAAACTCGTGACGAAAAACCGAACAAAACTAGATCCATATTGCTTAGGTTTTAAAGAGATTATGATGATTAACAAGAGCATCAAAGTTACTTTTTTTCATGACTTTGGATAAAAAATTGAGCGTCAATTCCATTGTACTTGTGTTATTGGTCGATTCCGGCAGATTTAGCATGTTCTCACGAATCTACAGCAAGTTACGGAATTGATTTTCATGAAGTTTTGATCGGATTTCAAATTTCACAACTTAATCTTCTTCATGAAGCTTCAACAATGGTGGATTGACCAATTCCTGATGGTTTTCAATGATTCTTGTTGCTATAGATTCGGTTTTTCATCACGAGTTCATATCAACTTACGAATTGAATTTTTATCAAGATTTGAAGAAGTTATATTGGATCAAAGATTGGGGTTGAAAAGAAATCTTAAGTTTTTTAACGTTTGGACCATTATTAGTAAATAGGGTGAAAGTTGGTACAATTGGGAGTTATTATTAAAAGTGAGATTATTATCAGCCAACGATCAAAAGTTGAGATTATTTAAATCCAATTTCCTTAATAAAAAAACACATTAAGATTAGTTATTTTTATCCAAGAATTTTAATAACTTTGGGCGTCTTGTGTGCTAAAAACAGCTAAAAATAAGTTATTTTTACAAACCTTGGGTGCCAAAAACAGCTAAAAGAAAGCCATTTTCAACAACCTTGGGCGCCTCAGAAAAAAACCTTGGATGCCTAGTCGTTCGGTTCAAGAAATTAACACTAAAATTTCAATTTGAGTGGGTGTTTAGGACCCCGTTGAGTCCTAGGTGGATCCGCTTGTGATCATGGAGGCTAAAAATTAGAGTTCTAGAGACATGAAGACTTTATCATTCAAGACCCTTGTCTATAGTAAATTTACAATTCTGTATCATAGATTTTCTTTATTTATTTTGTTTGGCTAGGATGTTTGTTAGTGCTACATTTTTTCATGTATGTTGGTGGAGTTGTTTAAAACTAGAAATAAAATAAATTCAATCGAAAAACAATAAAAATAAAAAAATATATATATAAAAAAAGACCATAAATCAGAAGCCGATGATAATTAGATCGACATGCGTCACAATTTACTTATAAAAAACTAGAAACGAGTTTTATTAAAGACAAGCAGCCGCCTCTCTTTTATTCAATTCAAAAGAAAGTGAATTCATCAATTCAATCACCTTTATAACACCTTTCTCCCTCCCACATCTTCTTCTTCCTCACCACAATTCCCATCTCTCTCTCTCCACTCTCTCTCTCTCTAAAAAAATGGACAATTTCACCCCTCTCTTCCCCTACAACTCCTCCTCTCCAACCTCCCCACCTCCAGTTTCCTCACACCTATCACTCAATTTAACCACAAATAACAATAATTACTCCCATGCCCCTGCGGTTTACGACGATCCCTACGATCACTTAGACGACGATCATAACCTCGGTTTGATCGGGAAGAACCCGGACGAATCGGGCGGGCTGGACCGTGTTTCTCCGACCACAAGTGAGTTGGGTAACAGTGAAGGTGGTATTAGTGATCATTTGAATAATAATACTAATAATAATAGTAATGGTAATTCGGCATCCGGGTCGGGTAAGATTCATATCAAGAAAGGTGACAAGAAGATCCGGAAACCCAAGTGTGCGTTTCAGACGAGGAGTCAAGTGGATATTCTTGATGATGGGTATAGATGGAGGAAATATGGTCAGAAAGCCGTCAAGAATAACAAGTTTCCCAGGTTTAATTTTATTCAATTCTCTAATTCCGAAAAACTTTCTTCATTTGAATTTTAGCCCTTTGCCCCTTTATTTTATGTTGTTTGAAAAGGATACTATAAATAACTAATCCCAATAATTAACTTGCTTTTTTTTCCATGAATATTACTATATCTTATTTAATTATTAACACTTATTTTGGTTTTGGAATTTTCCAAGCAATAAGTTTGAAATTGTTATGTTTTAGTTATTTACATGAAACTAAGAATTTAACCTCGATGGAACCTGTTGAATAGACTCCAAGTTCGCCGTCTAACTTCAAAATTCAAAGTTTGATTTGTATAACAATTCGAGCTCAGTTTTTTTAAATCAAGCTCAGCTCGTGAATAGTTTTTAAAACTCAAGCTTGTCTTTTTTGATTAATTATTTAATTATTTTTTTATATTATTATACTTAATTTCATAATTTTATTTTATGTTGTTTATCAGTAATACTAGAAATAATTGACTTACTTTATTTTTTTTCCATGAATTATTATTATTATAACTTGTTTAATTACCACTTATTTTTTGTTTTTGAATTTTCCAAGCAATATATATACATGCGACCAAGTTTCGTCTGTCTAAACTCAAGTTTGGTTTGTCTAAGTTAAAAATTATTGAGCTCGAATCGATCGAAACAATTCAAGCTCATTTTTTTTTAAATCAAACTCAATTCCTGATTAGTTTTTAAAACTGAATCTTGTCTCTTTTGATTAATTATTTAATAATTTTTTTTATATTATTATACTTATTTTATCTATAATAATGGTTATTAACTTATTATATAAATATATATTTGGTGTATTAATAAAAACTATATAAATAATACATATACTTAAATCGTTGGTTTAGTCAAGTTTGATATGTAAAGTTTGATGAGTCGAGTTTCTTTACCAAACTAATATGCTTTAATCTTTAATATAAACTCAAGTTTAAGCTCGTTTAAGTTTAAATACGATTTAACTAAATATTTAACAAACTAATCTTGAATAACCTTCATCTTAGACTAAGTTATAAGTTATGTGATATGTCGATGTGTTAAATATTCTATCTCTCTCTTGCTTTGAAAATGCAACGTCTTTTACTTTTTTTTAATTGTTTTAAATTCTAGTTTTTTCTTTAATTCCTAAAATTTAAATCATAATATTAAAATTTAGCAGTTCATGACGTTTGAATCACGTGTACGGGTTCCCATGAATTATCCTTCTACGTGTTTTTTTTTTCCTTTTTTGAGAAATATAGGTTAGAAAATTGTTCTACAGTTAATTAAAAATTAAATAAACATACGGCACAATATATTTATTTATTTATGCATATATACATACATAAGACTATATGTATATGATATGATATTTCTATGAGATACGATATTATCTTTGTCGTAGTTATCAAATACGTAAAAAGTTTACACATCCACTTTATGTTAATTCGTTCATTTTCATATGCTTGCCTTTGAAATGTTTAATTACATGACACATTTTTAATAAAATATCTAGATACGTCAAAATAAAGTATAAAGTTGGTTTAATAGACATGACACATTTTTAATAAAATATACACGTGATGAAAAAAATAGTTAATAAAAATTCTTCATAAAAAAAGTATAAAGTTGTTTAGCTCTATAGATTCTAACACATTTATGATGATAGGCACACTTTAAAGTAAATGCATGAAATAGTTTGCTTGTTATATGTTTATAGATATGAAATTTTATCTGAGATATACACTTACATATAAATAACTAAAACATAACAATATCATCATTTTTCATATTTGTATTTTCGTTCACTTCTCATTGATAAACCTACACACATTTTTTAAGAATTAGTCAAGTTATCATTTTTTTTTCTTTGTTATTAGTATTATTAACAAAAATTGCCATAACATTTATATAGGAGTTATTATCGGTGTACATATCAAGGATGTAACGTAAAGAAACAAGTTCAAAGGCTATCAAAAGACGAGGGAGTTGTCGTGACAACTTATGAAGGAACACATTCGCACCCGATTGAAAAATCTACGGATAACTTTGAGCATATTTTGACTCAAATGCAAATCTATTCTTCTTGCTAGTGCTAGCTAAATAGGAAAATAAACAAAGCCCCTATTTAGATGATCAATTTCACCATGCTCTAGTTCTTGTAATCCTTTGTGTTTAAGTTGCTTAAACTCATATTCATATTTAATAACTTAAATCAGTTTATTTAACTTAATTAACGTATCCCGGTCCATCAAATTCTGATTTTTTTTCTTCTATGTGTTAAACTCAAACAAGAAATATTATATCTAATAATGTTTAGCAAGAGAGTAATCCCCGAATACTAACTGACCTCGTTCAATGAGATCACACCTTCTGCAAAAACCTTCAAAGTTTATTAAAACAACTAGCTAAATGCAATGACTAAATAACACAGATTTGAGCCTATTTTTTAGGTTGATCCCGTTGAATTTGAAGGAAGATTAGCAAAATTAATGATCAAGCTGTAAGGCTATGATGAGAACAACTATTTGTTATTAAACAAATCAGGCTCGTTCAATAAGATTAGCCCATCACCAAAATCAAATAGATACCGGAACCTCACTAATCATCAAATAGACACAAAATTGTTTGAAGCTCGTATCATTTAAATAAATAAATAAAAACTTAACTCAGATCTTAGATCAACACAACCGGTGTATAACAAATCGTTAAAAACCCTAGGCTCATGCCATCTAGATCATCACAACATCAATCAAAGCAAGACTCATATCTCTTGCACCATCATAGTCAAACGAAACCAACCAAAGCAAAACTCAGTTTGGAACCAAATGGGTTGTTGCACAACAAATCATTAAAAACCCTAGGCTCGGACCATTTATATCATCACGACCTTAATCAAAGCAAAACTTAGATCTTGCACCATCATAGCCAACAGTGGGGGCCCTGAGCATGTGCGAGAGGTGCGACGGAACAGGGCCTATCATTTTTAGGGCCCATATTTTAAAAAAATATTATATATATTATAAATTATGAAGCTTTGATCAATCAACTTGTTATTAATTGGAGTTTTGCATAATTTGCTGATTAACTATTTAGAATGTTATTTTAAAACTATAATTTTTTATGTATATTGCTATAAACTTACTTTTTTGCCTTCTTAAACTTTTTCTATTTACAATTTTATTTTCGTATGGGGCCTATTTTTTTTAACTCGAACAGGGACCATAAGTCCTGAGGACCAGCCTTGATAGCCAAACAAAACTAACCAAAATAAAACTCGGTTCATAACCAAATGGTAAACCGGTGGCCATGAGAACACAACAACAAAAACTTTGGCGACTCACAGGTAAACACAGAGTGCCATAAAACCAAATCCGAGTAGCGTTTGCGATAAATGTCCCACTGCCGCTGGACAACCTCAAGAAAATGCTTACAGTATGGGTTGGTTTTTGTTTATAGTTGAATTACTAACGTTGTATTGTATGAACATATCTTTTACTTGATTAGCATTAAACTCACACACTCTAATTATGCATTTAAATCTATACATTTTATTCATCACGAGCATAATTCTTGATTGGTTACATATATTTGGATACGTTATCTTATTTTATGTGTTACATCTACATTTAAACTATGTAAGTTTATAGTATACAACTAACTATACATGAGATATATAATACATGAAATTATGAGATCACATATCTCATCTTTAATTTATAAACGTGATATATGTATGAGTATTTATTATTTATAAAATTTGTTGCATGGAATAAAAAGTTGTTATCAAGTGATATGATTAATTGAATACACATGTTAGACCATATTAAAAATTAATATATATTTTTTTAAATTATATTTCGAAATTAAGTATTATACTTTTATATATGTAGATGTGCCAAAAAAGTATTAGTTAACTAACTAAAACAAAAACAAAAACGGGTGGGTTTGGTCATGCGTATGACTTGTCAAATTATCATTCTTTGAATTTTAAAATAATAAACATAGTAAGCATGATTAAAAAAATAATTCGTAATCGTGATCTACTCATATTAAATACACCAAAGTTTATTATTAGTTTTACTTGGTGAATATACTTCGAGCAATTTTCGTCATGGTCCTCATATTTTTTAATAAGGGTTATCACCCACCTTAGTTTGAGTCTTGTTACATTGTTTGTAGAAGCATGCCGCATATGCATGTCTTTTAAGGATGTACATTTTGACCTAGTCATAATTGTTACCAGGTCAGTTGTTATTTCCGCTTAGTAGGGAGTTTGTTAGTTGAATGGGCCAGTAATGTTGAGCGCATGTATTGTTATATATACATGAATTATTTTAAGTGGTATCAGAGTAAGTGGTATCAGAGCAAATTTCCTGATATAAGTGAGAGACGATGATCAAATGACACACAAATGAGTGGTGTATCAAACTCAGGCCCGTCGTTTTGATGACGATTAAGAGCATTGGAGTTTGATCATGGAAACACTGCTAAGATCAAAGGAATTTTGACCTGCAATTATCCTTGGATTTCTTGAACCAAGAGAAGGTGAGGAACAAACTGAGGAGCAGATTAATTAGTTAAATGCAGTGAAGTTGCAGGATCTGAATTAAGACACGTAACTAAATGTGGTTTTTCGGTTTTAATAAAGATTTATTTACCGTTAAAAAAAAAGACTCGTAACTACTTATATGAGTCCATGAACAAATAAATTTTATGAGCCATGACGTAGAAGGAGACTACTAAACAAATCTAGAAAGCAATGAAGATGAAGTGCCAAGGGAATACCAGGGTCAAGAGTGCTCAATTGCAGAGGCTTTAAGACAATTCGATATGCTTGCAATGAAAGAAGGTGAAGGTGTCACGAACTATTTCAACTGTGTCATGATTGTTGCAGATGACATGCGCAACTATGGAGAAGATATGGCCGGTGTGAAGATTGTTGAGAAGGTTTTGTGTTCCCAGACAGAAAGTAGGACAAAGACACCCTATTCGTTGATGAACTGCAAGGCTGATTGCTTGTTCATGAACAGAAACTCAAGAGGAAGCCCAGTGTTGTTGAGCAAGTTATGAAGGTGGAACATGAAGACAGTAATGGGTGTGGCGAGGGTTGAGGACGAAGCCAGTATACTAGAGGAAGATGAAGTGGTCGTGGCTGGACTAGAAGTGAATTTGATAAGTCCATGAGGTACGGGCGGTAATGATAGACCTTGTCGTACTGATCTATACAAAAACCTAACTTTACCTATAGACAGGGTAAGTCGGGTATCGTATCCACGAAGAGCATGTGGTCAGTGCTATTTGTTTTATCTGATTATTTAACTAGATTAAACTAAAAAAAACTAAAAAGTGTAAAAGTTGATTTTTGATTTTAAAAAGAAATAGTAAACAAGAATAATAATGAATAAAAAGATGATCACACCCAGGATTCAGATTAGCAATAGACAACGTAAACTTCATTTGATTATTATGAAACCGTTACATAGACATAAATTGGTATTGACTTTAGTGTGAAGTACTCATACAAGACCAAGGAATCTGGCGGATGCTGGCTAACGGTCCGAAACCGAATAACGGCTCCTGCTAAGATGTTGCCTTAGTACGAGTCAATTGGTAATAATAGAATTGGTCATTACTTAAGAATTAAGCTAGCAATTAAGAATCAAGCAAAGCCAAAACCAGTAAGACGAATCTTGAATCAACTAAATCTACCAATGGCTTATTATTCAATCATAAAGATAAATGGTTGAATTTACACCCAATGTCATAACAATCAAAACGAAGAAAACATAAATCTTATACTAACTTACACCTAGGCATGATCACAAAATAGTTAAGCGATCATCATAATAAACAAACAGCGATTGTCACTACCGAGTTGTTCATCAAAACAATCAATCAAAATACCTAAATAGTTTAATTAAAATAAACAATGAAACCTTAATAGCAAGCAAATATGAAATCTCTGTTGCATGTTTGTTCCACACACAACCAACTGCGTAACTTTGTTGTTGCTTCCCCTGTTCACGTGCCCTAAGGCACCTTCGGCCGTCTCCCTCAAATTGTAGCCCTCAATTTCTTTTATTTCTTTCTTTCTCGGTTATTTCAGCCCAACTCCATGTACATCACTTACTTGGGCCAACATGAATTGAGTTTGTGGACTTATCCACACAATGTCATCCGAATTAATTTTAGTTGAACCCAATCATAATACTAAATCACCTCATATGTAACTTCATTTGATGTACTGTATAAAAAAATAACAATACCATATCAAAATATATACATATAGATCAAATTGTTATAATACCAAAAAAAACACTATATGAGAATGACATTTATGTTCACTGGTTGTCTTAACTTTCGGTTAATTATACGGTTTTAGCACATTTCTACACAACCTACTAAACACTAAAACCGATTAAAACAATATATCTAGTATTCATGTTGGTGCATTTTCAATAGAATTAGCATCAAATATAGTGTAACTAGACAACACTCATCACATTCCCCAACTTAAATCTTTTTCGTCCCGAAAAAGAGATGCAATAGAATCATAATTAGTAAGCCAATCTTATCGTAATTCATTTCAAACAGGAACATGAATCTACATTAACCGTGATTGCCAATATGTTTGATCCATTTTAAACTCAACCCGTTTAATCCCAGCCAATGCATTGTGCTTAATAACAAGATTACCATCATGCTTAACCGTCCCCACACCCAAGCATACATAGCAAAACCTACCCAACCTCATGGTTTCTTGAGGATTCACTGCCCCACAACTTGAGAAGACCATGCACCACCATTATGACACAATAAGGATTAAGTCCAATTATTTTCCTTCTACGTGACATCCGGGACTTACCTCCCATTATTTTCTCAATCTGTTTTTTTCTTTTTCTTTTTTTCTTTTTTTTTCATTTTCTCTTTTTTTTCTCTTCATTTTTTTGATATTTCTTCAACTTTTTTTTTTCAATTTTTTTTTTCTTTACATTTTTTTTAACTACCAATTTTATTAGGTGGTGGTGTCATAAAAGCAGAAGCATGGTGTGTGAGAAAGGAATACTAGGTATAAATACCACTCGCAACCCGTTTTTGTTGGGACTCAGTTTTTTAAACCATGAATACCGGGATGAAAAACTAAACACATATATTCAATTAAAATCATTGCACGCAACATTGGTGTTCATAAGTTTCGGTCGAGCCTACCAACATATCACAAGTTAGATGCAGTTTCTGCCCTAGAAATCCATTTCATGTATAAGCATCAACCTACCAATTTTTCTATCATTTTCCATATATGCAAAAACTCTTTTTCAGGATATAATTCTTTTTAGCACCAACCACACAACCAACTTATTCAAGCAACAAAATGCAAAAATATACATATGTCCTAACTAAACTAAACTAACATGCAAAACACAAAATTAATCATTTTTAACCAAACTCGAAAAAGGAACGTGTTCACCTGATTTCGTAGTCGTGTCGAGATCTTCAAGTGTTGTGATAATCTTCAAAGTCCATCTCATAAACCTGCAAAACTTAGCAAAGATTGTGTAGAAGCAAGCTTCTCAACACGATTAGCACACAAAAATTTTTTTAAATTTTGCATATTTTCATTATTTAAACAAGACTTTAAAAACCACGAATTAGAACAAAAACTAGTAACCCCCTTCCCCAACTTAAAGCATTGCATTGTCCCCAATGCAACACTTAAGTTCTCATCCAGTTAAAATAATTAACTTGAAAAAAAAACAAATAAAAATAAAAATCCTAAAACTCACTTTCGTAGGAATCACGGTTGCATTTAGCGCATGCAACAAGCCTTTTAAACCCCTCGGTAGCCCGAGTGGCCGAGTGAAGTCTCGTGAGGGTTTCTAGTGAACACACCCACAAAGTTCTCCGGGTTGCCTCCCGGAAGCGCTAAGTTTTAGGTCATCAGCCAGACCGTACCTGATATGAAGCTCATGGTGGTCTAAGTGCGCATTTGCCTACCGAGTTTCCGAAAAATGCTCGGTAGTTAACATGCCACATCCAGATGTGTTTGATGATTTGTGGCATGTTCAGATAAAAGAAGATATTGCGGGTCCACCTCATAATGAATTGCCCGAGATCTTGTGGACCAACCTTCCTAATCTTGATTCTTGAACCCTCATCCCCAATTTTGTTTGTTGAACCATTCGATGCTGGGGAAAGGTCTGGGTAAACTTGGATTACTTTAGTCACAAGGTCTTCAAGAGGTACTACGTCTTCAACAGGGTTTAAACAGACAATATCATATTTAGAAAGACTTGTATCCTCTTCATCCACTTTATCACCCCTAACAGTCTGCTTCACCTTCAGCACTTCAGCAATTGAGGGAATCATCGATGTGGTATTAACCTCCACAACCTCCTCCCCGACTTGAGAATGGAGCATCCTTTCAAGATCCTCCGCAGATGGTGAAATAGACTCTTCTTCTTGAATTTTCATCAATAATACATCACGTTTGAATTTTAAGTATTCGAATCGTAGTTGATCCGAAAGGGTGGGTTGTGATAACAACTTATCAGCCTTGGACAAAAGCACCTCCAACCGAGCGATGTTTCCTTTTTTAAATTGCCAAATGTAATGAAACATCTCATCATCATCTTCATATCTCCCAAATCCCTTATTCTTGTTCAAGAACACTTGACAATTTTGAATCCAATGAAAGTGGCTCCCACAAGAATAACAAGCCTCGTCATTATATTCATCCATCATGTAAGTAATTTAACCTGCACAAACAAGCTAAAAATACCCACAGTAACAACGAGCAGATAAAATAAAAACAAAAATAAAAATAATAAAAAAATATTTTTGGATTTTTTTTTCAAGCTTAACACAAACTATCAAAACTAAAAGTCAAACAAAACAAATAACACTAAGCGCACTAGCTCCCCGGCAACGGCGCCATTTTGATAGACCTTGTCGTACTGATCTATACAAAAACCTAACTTTACCTATAGACAGGGTAAGTCGGGTATCGTATCCACGAAGAGCATGTGGTCAGTGCTATTTGTTTTATCTGATTATTTAACTAGATTAAACTAAAAAAAACTAAAAAGTGTAAAAGTTGATTTTTGATTTTAAAAAGAAATAGTAAACAAGAATAATAATGAATAAAAAGATGATCACACCCAGGATTCAGATTAGCAATAGACAACGTAAACTTCATTTGATTATTATGAAACCGTTACATAGACATAAATTGGTATTGACTTTAGTGTGAAGTACTCATACAAGACCAAGGAATCTGGCGGATGCTGGCTAACGGTCCGAAACCGAATAACGGCTCCTGCTAAGATGTTGCCTTAGTACGAGTCAATTGGTAATAATAGAATTGGTCATTACTTAAGAATTAAGCTAGCAATTAAGAATCAAGCAAAGCCAAAACCAGTAAGACGAATCTTGAATCAACTAAATCTACCAATGGCTTATTATTCAATCATAAAGATAAATGGTTGAATTTACACCCAATGTCATAACAATCAAAACGAAGAAAACATAAATCTTATACTAACTTACACCTAGGCATGATCACAAAATAGTTAAGCGATCATCATAATAAACAAACAGCGATTGTCACTACCGAGTTGTTCATCAAAACAATCAATCAAAATACCTAAATAGTTTAATTAAAATAAACAATGAAACCTTAATAGCAAGCAAATATGAAATCTCTGTTGCATGTTTGTTCCACACACAACCAACTGCGTAACTTTGTTGTTGCTTCCCCTGTTCACGTGCCCTAAGGCACCTTCGGCCGTCTCCCTCAAATTGTAGCCCTCAATTTCTTTTATTTCTTTCTTTCTCGGTTATTTCAGCCCAACTCCATGTACATCACTTACTTGGGCCAACATGAATTGAGTTTGTGGACTTATCCACACAATGTCATCCGAATTAATTTTAGTTGAACCCAATCATAATACTAAATCACCTCATATGTAACTTCATTTGATGTACTGTATAAAAAAATAACAATACCATATCAAAATATATACATATAGATCAAATTGTTATAATACCAAAAAAAACACTATATGAGAATGACATTTATGTTCACTGGTTGTCTTAACTTTCGGTTAATTATCCAACTGTTTCTAAGCCAGATCATCACAATTTGATTTTAAAGCATGATTTTCTAACAATCAAATCTGAGCTTAAGAAATTGAGTGAGTTTGAACAGAAACATATTGCTCGAAGCAAATTTGTGGAGGGAAAAATGGTTAAAAATGGTGGAGTTGGGTTTGTGCCTGCGTCTAAATCAAAACATTTTGAACAAGGTTCATCGTCTAATGTCACAAAATCTAAAAAGGATAAGGCTGGCAAACCAACTAAGAACACCAAGAATGATATGTCTTAAAAATGGGTAACCTATCGCTTGAAAGGTTCTGATGTGATGTATAGTGATAAGGATTTTCCATTAGATATGGTCAATCCAAATTTGATTGATAAAATCTTTGCGGGAGGTTATGATCCCCAAGTATGATCCAAATGCGAGGAGCGTGCCCATTAGGATGGGGAATGGTAAAGTCATAATACCAATGGACACAATTGACTCAGAGCATTCAGATCATAATTCTGAGTCTGGGTTGGTTAATAGAGTTAAAAAATCTGTCAACAAGAAACCAACTAAACCAACTACTTTTCAGCCACCAAGGGTTTTTCAAAACCAAAACTTTCATGGATCTGTTAAACCGAATTTCATAAAACCAAATCCATATGTTAAAAGATCACAATTTTATAACGATGATGGTTTTTATGATGAGTTTGGTAATGGACCAAATCAACCTATTCTTGGAAGGGGTCCAAGGTGGGTTGAACATGGATATAGAAATGATTTTGGTCCAAGGCATGATGGTAGGAGGGGCAGATATCAGGATTATGATGGTCATTACTATTCTGGACATCCACACTTTAGGGGTCAATTTGTTTATCATGGTGATGTTCCAGATAGTGTTTCAGGTTGTGATTCTGGATGTTATGATGATGTTCGTAATCATCGTGTTTCTAACCGAAAGGGCTTGAAAACAAAGAAACAAAAACCTGTTTTTGAGTCTGATATGGATGATGACACGGTTAAGGAAGTTGTGATTGATAAAAGAAAGTGTTTCAAATGTAAAAATCGTGCTCATACATATCGGCACTGTCCGTTGAAGAAGAAAAAATCTGATAAATCAGATACTAAAAAGTCTGATGGAGTTTCTGAGGGCTATCAGACTGAAACACCTGTTTCTGGTAGTTCTAAGAAGAAAGTCAGATTTGTGGACTATAAGGGCAGAGTTCACTTTTATGATGAATCATCGGATTTCCAAAAACATAAAAATGATAAGAAATCAGAAAGTGACTTTAAAAAATGTTAAATCAATTTTGAAAAACTCTGCTTCTGGGTCCGCATGCTCTTTAAACGATAAGCGGAAACCTGAGGGTTCTTCCACCGCTGGCATTGATTTTGTTCAAGATGACGGTCGACCCAAAGCTTCAAGCTTGGGTTCGTCCCGATACTAATCATCTTTGTTAATTTATGCAGGGATCTTCGCGACAACTCATGAACAACATTTGGGTTGTTGATAGCGGAGCATCCAGGCACATGACTGGTGACATCTCCCTATTGCATGATGTGAAACCTTTCGATGGAGGAAAAGTCACATTTGTAGGTAACAAAGGAGGTCAAGTCACTGGTATTGGTAAATTGTCAAATGGTGCGGTCACATTCGATAAAGTGGAATATGTCAAGGAATTGGAGTACAATCTTCTCAGCGTCTCCTAGATATGTGATAAGCAATACAAAACTGCTTTCATAGGGAGTGAATGTCTGATTCTGAAGCCTGGTTACAAGATTCCGGATGATTTTGTTGTGATGCAAGTACCGCGGTTCTAGAGTTTGTACATGCTTGATATGAATTCAGCCAAAGAAATTGTTGTGGGTCAATGTTTTCTATCGAAAGCTTCAGAGAAAGAATCCGTTCTATGGCATCGTCGCATGGGACACATCCAATATTGAAAAATGAACGAATTAGTGCGTAAGGATCTTGTAGAAGGGGTTCCGAAACATCAGTTTGTTTTTAATGATGTGTGTGTGAGCTGCAAGAAAGGAAAACATAAGAGGAAATCACATCCACTGAAGAAGTACCACTCTATTGATGTTCCGTTGGAACTGCTTCACATAGATCTCTTCGGTCATGTGAATCGTAAAAGCATTTCCGGAAACTAGTACTGTCTTGTGGTGACCGACGAATTCTCAAGATTTTCATGGGTCGATTTTCTGGTCTCAAAAGATGAAGCTTCAAGGATCCTTATCAACCTAATCACTAAACTTGAGTCATTATATAAGTTGAAAGTAAGAAGGATTCGCAGCGACAATGGCACGGAGTTTAAAAACACCGCCGTGAGGAAGTTTTATTTAGACAAAGGAATCGTACATGAATTTAGTATGCCATATACTCCTCAGCAAAACGGTGTTACGGAGAGGAAAAATCGCACAATTATTGAGACAGCACGAACGATGTTGGCCGATGCTCAACTGCAGGTTCATTTCTGGACAGAAGCGGTCAACATAGCATGTTATGTGCTAAACCGAGTGCTTACGGTTAAACGTCTTGGGAAGACTTGTTATAAACTTCTCAAGTATCGTAAGCCAAATCTCAAATATTTGGAGCCGTTTGGGTGCCCTTGTACCGTGTTGACGTCTGCGGGCAAGTTTGACGACAAGGGGTCTTTGAAGGCTTGTTTGTCGGTTAATCGAATCAGAAGAAACGGGTATTTAACAAGCAGACTGGTACTGTGGCAGAGTATTTACATGTTGACTTTCAATCCTACACTCTACCACCCAAAGGTGTCGAACCGGACTGGATGTTCGATTACAAGTCACTGTTTGAACAGCTTGAATCAACACCAAAAGTATTTGATGATACTCTTACGCATGTGTATATAAATTTACAAGATGATACTCCGGTCTTGAATATTGAAACTTTGTCTACTCCGGATGTGCCTGTTGCTGATGATTATTTGACCGAAACAACAAATGATTCTGTAATCATGGCTGATGATATGTCTTCTGATGATGATAATGAATTTCATGAAACTGTGTCATATCAGGTTGAGATTCCTGTTCAACAAGTCGATCCACAAGTTGTAGCTACTTCAAGTGACGTTGTGGTTAATTCAACTAAGAATGTGGTGGTTGAGGAAGATAATGTTCCTTATATGGCTTAAATGGTTGTTGATCCGATTCATAACGCTCCGGATAAACACCATTCATCCGCAAGATAACATCATTGGTGATTTAAATGAAGGCGTGCGTACTAGACATCAAGTTGAGAGCAGTGCTTTGCTAACAATTCTGGAATCTGGTATACAGGAAGAAGCTTTTCATTCTTGCTTTTTTATCCCAGATCGAGCCACAGAATGTTGATGACGCTTTACAAGACGGCTCGTGGGTGGAAGCGATGCAAGAAGAGTTGTTGCAATTCCAAAAGCTTGGTGTGTGGCACCTAGTTGACTTACTGGTTGGTAGTAAAGAACTGTGCAGAACAAAGTGGGTTTACAAGTGTAAAAGAGATGATCGTGGATTGATAGTCCGTAACAAAGCCCGTTTGGTTGTGCAAGGGTTTTCTCAGGAAGAAGGAATCGATTTTAATGAAGTGTACGCACCGGTTGCCATAATTGAAGCGATACGTATCTTTTTGGCATTTGCGGCACATCGTGGATTCAAGGTCGTCCAAATGGATGTCAAGAGTGCGTTTTTATACGGCAAAGTAAAAGAAGAAGTGTATGTCAAACAACCTCCGGGATTCTACGATCCTGATTATCCGGAGAAGGTATTTAAGTTGGACAAGGCACTTTATGGTCACCATCAGGCTCCTCGTGCTTGGTATGAGACTTTGTCCACTTATCTACTCGACAATGAATTCAAGCATGGGTTGGTTGGTTCTACTTTGTTTTGTCGAAAAACGGGGGAGGACTTGCTTTTGGTACAGATTTATGTTGATGATATCATATTTGGCAGCTCAAACAAAAAATTATCAAAAGATTTTGAAAGATTGATACAAACCAGGTTTGAAATGAGTTCGATGGGGGAAATGTCATTCTTCTTGGGGTTACAAGTTCAGCAATCTGACAAAGGGATCTTCATACATCAGACGAAGTATGTGAAAGATGTTCTGAGTCGGTTCAAAGTTGAAGATGTTCGTATACCCGAGACTCCGATACAGCTATCGCATGGCCTTTGTCCTGACAAAGAGGGTGAAAGAATTGACGCCACTCAGTTTAGGGCAATGATAGGTTCATTGATGTATCTTATAGCTAGTAGACCTTACATTATGTTTGCAGTGTGTTTGTGTGCCAGGTACCAAGCAGTTCCTTGGGTTTCTCACTTGAATGCAGTCAAGAGGATTCTAGCTTAACTGAAGGGTAACACAGATCTCGGGATCTGGTATCCTCGTGATGATAAGTTCGACCTATCGGCCTACTCAGATTCGGACTACGGCGGTTACAAGATTAATTTCAAGTCAACAACAGTCGGATGTCAATTTCTAGGCGATCGGTTGGTATCGTGGCAGTGTAAGAAGCAGACGTCTGTTGCTACATCCACGGCAGAAGCTAAATACATAGCAGTTGCGAGTTGCTGCTCCTAGATTTTATGGATACAAAAACAGATGCGGGATTATGGTTTGCAGTTTCTTACTACTCCCATATACATAGATAACTCTGCTGCGATATGCATTACCGAAAACCCCGTTCACCACTCTAAAAATAAACACATCGACATCCATTATCATTTCATTCGTGATTGTTTTGAGAAACACTTGATTGATCTGCAAAAGATCCATACTGATTTTCAAAAGGCGGATCTTTTTACAAAAACATTTGACAAAACCCGCTTTTGTTACCTTTTGCAGATCAACGGCATACAAAAACTTCTAGCTTAGTAGCTGTCGGTTGATCACTTTTTGTTTATTTTTAGTTGTGTTTTCTTTCTTATTTCAAAATCCAAAAATAGAGTTTTGTATTTTAGGGGGAGATATACAGAAAATATTAAAAAAATATATATATATATATTTGAAAAATGCAAAAAGCATAAAAATAAATGGAAAAATCAAAAATTGAGAAATTGATCCGACCAAGCGAGAAATGATAGTACATCAGCGTATGTTATCAACCATGGATAAAGTGAAAACAAAGCCGTAGGTACTTGTTTGGTTAGTTAAATGTGTGAAGGCAAATATGATATATGCCAGTACGATATAAACTTAAATTTTCTGCTTGATTATTGTGAGGCACATCATGATGATTGCTGTGTAATTTTGGCAAATAAAAATGAATATAGCAAAAACAGAATAAGATATGTTCCGGTGTATGCATGCGTTCATTTTGCAAAGATTTCAGCTTGTTTGATTATCTTTATTTTGTCAAACGATCGGCCTTTCTCTGCATATTGAAATATCGACCTGATTGGTGTTCGTTTGACGTTCTGCTTTATTTTCTTTGGTGTTTCGTATAACTCATCTGACTTTCTCTGCGTGTGTGGGAGCACCGACCTGATTGTTGTTCGGTTATACAACTTCTGCTTTATTTTCGATTTCTTATTTTCCTAAACAATCGGACTTTCTCTGCATGCCTACCGGCCAACCTGATTGTTGTTTGTTTAGGGTTCTGCTTTGTTTTTGCATGAAACACCATGTACGATAAATCTCTGTGGAAATCAAAATTCTAAGAAAAATACAAAAATAGAATAAGCCAGATTGCTAGTATTTCGGATTGTGTGGGCTATCA
>JBCNJP010003834.1:0-17512 GCA_039602395.1 Deinandra increscens subsp. villosa | reverse complement strand
AGATCCCTCTGATTGAAAATATGCTGAAGGCTTTTGTGATCGGTAAAGACCACACACTCGGTACCGTATAGGTAATGCCTCCAGAGTTTTAGAGCAAACACGACCGCACCAAGCTCGAGATCATGCGTCGTGTAATTTTTCTTGTGCTTCTTAAGCTGCCTCGATCCATATGCAATTACCTTTCCTCGTTGCATAAGAACGCAACCGAGGCCTTGATGAGAAGCATCACAATAAACCACAAAATCATCTGTCCCGTCAAGAAGAGTTAAGATAGGGGCTTTACATAACATTTGCTTAAGTATCTGAAATGCGCTTTCCTGAGCGGGACCCCACTCGAAGGGTTGACTTTTCTGATTCAAGGCAGTAAGAGGCACGGCGATGCGAGAGAAATTAGCAATAAAGCGCCGATAATAGCCCGTTAACCCAAGAAACGAGCTGACTTCGGTAGGTGTAGTAGGGGTACACCAACTCCTAACGGCCTCAATTTTGGAAGGATCAACATGAATACCCTTGTCGTTAACTATGTGTCCCAAAAATTGAACCTCTTTTAGCCAAAATTCACACTTGGAGAACTTGGCGTAAAGTTGCTCTTTCTTCAGGAGTTCAAGTACTAGACGTAGGTGAGTCTCATGTTCGGCCTTGGACTTTGAGTAGATCAAGATATCATCAATGAATACGATAACGAATTTATCAAAATAAGGTTTACTAACACGATTCATGAGGTCCATGAATATAGCAGGAGTGTTTGTCAACCCGAAAGGCATATAGTGAACTCAAAGTGGCCGTAACGAGTGCAAAAGGCGGTTTTGTGAAAATCCTCATCCGCGACTCGAAGCTGATGATAAACGGAACGAAGATCGATTTTTGAAAAGCAAGTGGCTCCCTGAAGCTGATCGAAGAGGTCATCAATACGAGGCAGCGGATAACGATTTTTGATGGTGAGTTTGTTAAGCTCATAATAATCGATGCACATACGAAGAGAACCATCCTTCTTCTTGAGAAATAGAATGGGTGCTCCCCATGGTGAAGAACTCGGTCGAATGAAACCCTTGTCAGAAAGCTCTTGGAGTTGTTTAGCCAACTCTTGCATTTCTGAGGGTGCGAGGCGATATGGCGACTTAGCTACCGGAGTAGCTCCTGGAACAAGGTCGATACGGAAGTCAACTTGGCGAACGGGAGGAAGACCCATAATGTCATCGGGAAAAACTTCCAGAAAGTCTCTCACGATCGGGATGTCTTCGTTCCCCTTTCTTTTTCTCGGACCTCCATAAAATGCGCCAGAAAAGCTGGATACTCCTTGCGTAAGTACTTATGGGCCTTTGTACAAGACATAAGCTTGAGCCCACAGGATAGTTTATCACCATGAATATCCGGACGAGGAATACGAATGATTTTATCGAAACAAACGAGCTCGGCACGATGATGAGATAAACAATCCATACCAACAATGATATCAAAACTTCCGAGATGCATTGGAATAAGATCGATAGGGAAGATATGGTCCTTGAAATCCAACTTGCAACCGCGAACAATAGAATCAAGAGCAATAGGTTTTCCATCCGTGATCTCAACCGTGAATGGATAATCAAGTGCAGTACGTGGTGTGTCAAGTAAATGCTCAAACTCTAATGATACAAAACTACGATCGGCACCAGAATTAAATAATATAGACGCATAACGGTTGTTCACAATAAACATACCATTAACGACCTCCTGGTTCGCCTGAGCCTGATTAGCATTGATGACAAATGCACGAGCTGGAGCACCACGATTAACATTAGCAGCAGGCGGGTTAGCAACCGCGAGAGCAGGGCAAGCGTTCCTCAGATGGGTGGTGGATCCACAATTGTAGCAAGCCCGAACCTGAACCTGAACCTGAACATTAGGAGCTTGGGCTATCAGAGGTTGGGCCGGATACTGGGCCAAAGGCTGGGCTCGAACAGGCATGCGACAAGCATGAGTGGGATGACCAAAGTGCCCATAATTGGTGCACTGCCAACACTGGGCCTGCACAGGATGATGATGGTTACACCGGGCACAAAGAGGATGGGTACCTGTGTAAGGTTTCTTGGCTGGAGGTGCACCAGGAGCCCATTGTGCAACAGGGGTGGCAGGAATAGCAGGTGCAGGAGTAGCAGTAACCGCAAAGTTTCGCCCCTTACGTTTCTTTTTGTTACTTTTAGCAGCAGATGACTCAGTTTTGTACTCCTTTTTGGCCGCGGGTTCGGCCTTTTCAGTACCCGATTCCCTCTTAGAACCCCTTCTTTTCAGTTTGCCCGCTTTCACATGGTTATCGGTTAGACGAGCAGCAAGACGAACAACGCTGTCAAGTGTCACAGGATTACTGGCCCAGATAGAATCCTGTATGTCCTCGGGTAACCCACCAGTATAGCATTCAATAGCTTGAAATTCAGGAGTGACAAATTCAGGCACAAGGATTTTCAATTCATAGAAACGATCGGGATTTTCCCCACTGTATTGTTTCAGCGCCCGAAATTCATCCTCAAGTTTCTTTAATTCAAAACGGGGATAGTATTTTTGTCTCATAACCTCCTTCAGTTCATCCCAAGATAGAGCTAAAGCCTCATCGGACCCACAAATCCGTTTCTCACCGTTCCACCATGTAAGAGCTTTTTCAGTGAGAGAGCTGGTGGCACGCGAGACTTTAAAATGATCAGGACAGTCACTGTTAACGAAGGTGTTTTCCATCCCCTCGAACCACTGAAGTAAACCAATAGGACCCTCGGTGCCCTTGAATTTGGGTGGGTTGCAGGAGTTAAAATGCTTAAATGAACAACTGGCCATAGTAGCAGCACTGGCAGGGTTAGCATTCACACCCTGCTAGAGTTGAGCCACGATACCGGGAAGAACCTCAGCCATCTGTATGGCTATTACCGAGGCCATTTTGCGGCCGCTATCGCCCTTTCGGCGTCCCTTGAAATGGATCGACATGCTGTGATTCAAGAACAACAATGATGAGTCATGATGTGATGTGATTGATAATCAAATTTTTGAGGGTAAAATTGTTAAGCGTAAAACTGGTGTGTGTTATCGAACCGCGATACCGTGTAACTCATGATCATAGTTTATCAAAAATCATTTGTTTAACATAATCGCGCGTCAAAACGTGAAATCGAGCATTTGAGATAAAATATAACGGAGTGGTTCTCACCTCCCGATTGGAAGGCTACAACCGAGACTAATCAGATCAAGATCCTAGTGGTAAAGACATGCTTTGGCCTAATAGGTTTCATCACTCTCATCGGGGCGTCCCAGGTGAGCGTCCGGGCCCAACGGTTGATAGGGCTTATATGCAACAATTTTCTTGACAGAGACCCCGACTACCGGTGTTTTCACCCTTCCAGTTACTACATGTCTACCACTAAAACCCTAAATCCGACGAGATTTGAAAATCATGAAAATCACATTTTTCCTAAATGGTACGTAAGGCACCATTTTCTAAGGAAGAGGCTAAGAAGCCTTAGTGATTCGTGCTCAAGTGCGTGCTGGTTTATGGGAACAAAGCATTTGAAATAGGGAACAATTAAGAAGCAATTTTTTGGACAAATAAGCAATTAGGCACATTGCGCATGAGGCACTCATGCAGGACACCTAAGGCAATAGTCTAGGTCAAACCAGTTCTAATAACCTAGATCCCTATAGCTGTGGCTCTGATACCAATCTGTCACACCCCAACCGACGGCAGAATATGTCAAGGCGCGAAGATTGTCCAGAAGCACACAACACTAAATTTAGGTTGCGATATTCATAAAAGTTACCAATTTCCTAGCAAATAAACAAACATAGAATCCAAGTCATAACATACGATATTCAAACATATAACATAATCTAAGTTTGAGAGTTTATTATTTAATTGGTCTCTCTAAAGCCGATGCAATCCTATGGTGATGATATCCAAGCCAAACTGCATTACCTACAATATGTTATAAATAAAGTCAACTAAAATAGTTGGTGAGAATTCATAGGTTTAGTGATAACGTTCAAAAGCATGCGTACAAGTTTAAGTAAATGATTAATGATAAAAATGATAAATGTTAAAAATGATAAGTTAACGTAATCCAACCCTTGACAATTAGGCTTTCAATCACAAGGCGCCACACGCGAGGCAGGCCAAGTGGGCTTGTCAGGCCAATAGATCTATTATCGTAACCCCGACATGATTAATGTTAATAATTACGTTCATCTTTCATCGTTCAATCATTCAATCGTTCATCATTCATCATTTAACCAACCAATCAAAACAATCATACAAGTTTCAAGTATCATCGAGCATAGAATACGCATGTGAAAATAATGTTTTGATAAATGATACATGTTGCACCCCAAAAACATTTAAGCAAAAAGGGGCTATGAAAACTCACATGATAGCGAAAGTGTCGAGAGTAAAACTGAAGAATAGCGGCGCGAATGAAACCCGGAGATCACCTTTACGATCGAATGCGATGGAGTAATCACCGACAAATAAATAAATAAATAAATAGATAGATAAGTATTCGAACGAATAAAATGTGCGACTCGTCATGACACGACGGACTAGATCGGATACGCGACTCGTTGGTGGAGTATATAAATAATGATTATGAGAATTTATATGATCAAATGGTCAATCTAAAACTAGGTCAAACGTTTAGCAAAAAGATTATTTATTTAGCTATAAAACATTACGACGTCTCAACTTGATTATTTTCTATAAAATCAACCGAACCATATTTAGTCTTCAAAAATTAATTTGGGGTTGATCTAAATATATATAATTACCAAATAAAGTTTCAAGACATAACTCAAATGCTAACTCAATGATTTACTCAAATTTGTTTATTTATAAATCCCAAAAATACTAGTTATTCTAATCAAAATAACTAAACATCCAAGATTTATTCTAGACATGGCCTAACCCTAGATCTAGGTCCAAAATCATGCTTCATACAAGAATCAATACACTAGTTTAACAATTTCCATGGTCTAATCAAGATCTAGCATGAGAAATAAAGAAAAACACATAAAATTCGTCTTTTTTACTTCATGAAACCCTAGATCTATAATCATAATGATGATTCCTTCATCCCAAACTCTAGATCTTCCATTGTAATGGCTTCCATGTCAAGATCCAACAAGTAGATTAGGTAGAACTTAGATCTATGAAGATCTATGGAAAAAAAACAAGAAAAAAGTGGACTTTTGTATCATAAAAGTCAAGTTTTTATCAAAAGAACCCTAGATCTATTAGTTAAGATGAATCTATATGACAAATCATGTTTAAAAATAGGTTCTTTTTCAACCATAGCTTAGATCTAACAAGATCTCCACAAAAAGTGTCATAAAAATCAAAATAAATTGATAAAAATCCATTATGTTTGTTAAAAATCACTAGATCTAGCATTGAAATGCAAGATCTAGGTTTAAAAAGGCATAAAGGTTGGATCTTGATAATGGGGGATGAAAGATTCAAGAAGATGGAGGTTTGGTTTGATGATTCTAACCTTTTATACAAGAAACCGACTCGATTTAATGCTCGAAATCACCAATCTTGGCTCCAAAAACTTCAAGAAACTTGATATGGGATTGTTACAGCCGTTCTAGGGTTTTTAGAGTGATTAGGGATGAGAGCATGGTGGCTAAATGGAGAAAAAGAGCTTAAATAACCAAATTTTAGGGTTTTGGCCCGTCTGGACCACATGAGGACCGCGAGAGGTGAGCATGGTCAGGCGCGCGGTCCTCGTACCCTTCTGACCGTGCTCCCTCTTGATGGTCCGCCGTTTTCGAGATAGTTTTTCGTTTTTAAGCGTTTTCGGGCCTCGTTCTTTTTTTTCAAATTTCTCATTTAACCTTCCCAACATGCTTAAAACATTAAATCCACTCAAAAAGAATATAAAATATGTCCCATAATGATTAACGGTTGATAAGATATCATAAAAATTGTATTTTTGGTCGGTTTTGTCGTTTTTCTCGATTTTAAGCAATTCACCAACGTTTTACGATCCGATCAAGTGTGTGATGACTCATGACATGGTAAATGATCATATGACTCATAAACATGATAAAATTAATATACGAACTCAAAATGTGATCTCCCGGTTAAAACTGAAATCGCACCTGGATTTACCAAACTTTTACCGTTTCCGTTCTAGACCTTGAATTCACACCAACCTTCACTTGTATTCACTTGTGTGTGTAACTAGTATTACACACAAGGGTGATACACGTTTAGATTGATCAAATTCCCGGTTGAACGTGTTTCAGCGACATTATCGCGTAAAATCCAAATTAAAGGCAAATCGAACATCAAATCGATCAATAAACATGATAATGGATCCAATAACATGAAATTAGGTTAATAAACATCAAAATCGATCAATACCCATAAATTCGATTATCAATCAACGGATCGGGTTACAATACGGATAAAATCAGACAATCGGAAAACCCGGAATGTTACATCACCAACAACTTAGTGTTGTTGACATATTGAGTTCATTATTGCAGGCGATTAAAGACTCTCATGTTCAAGTTACAAAATATTGGTGGGTCAATGTGTGTGTGTCATGTCTATCTTTTATTGTGTAACAATTATGTCAGTCTTAGGGTTTTTCTGGGACCCCAAATGTTTAAACTCCTAAGTTTTTGTATAATAGAATCTATCTATCTGTTTTGTTGAGACTGACTGTCTGTTTGTATGTGTCAGGGCTTCCAAGGATAGGGATGCAATGCAACCAATGGATGAGCCACCTCTTGTTATTCCTAGAAGTGTTAATGGGCCAAACACTCTCTTAGTTGGGCCAGATAAGGTGGACCTAGACGTGGGGACTTTTGGAATAAATCTTCTCTATCACGTGGTGAGAGATCCAAACTACCAGGTAGCGAAAATTGCTTAAAAGCAATTCAATAGCATGATAGGATTATAAAAGAGGGTAGCAAGTCGCTCATCTGAGGTTCCTTATTTCGAGCATTTTCTTCTTCGTCTAATACCTCATCAAGTGGTGATATGTCTAATGCGTTGGGAAAGTTTTTGACCGAAAACATTAGGACTTTAAGGGTCCTTGAGGCGTCTTAAATATTCATTGGGTGTTATTGTCCAAAGCATAAGATTCAAAGATTTTTGGAGAATAATAGCTTGGTAGTTGTTTTATATCTTGACAATGTAAGGCATCTAGCATTTCTTTGGATGTTTTCTTAGGAGTTTTTTTTTTTTTTTTGTTCCTGGTGTATTTTTCCTTTTTTTTTTTGTATACTAGCGTCTTGCTCGTTTTTTTTTCCTTTATTGAATAGTTGTTAGAAAAATCATATGATCCAATTTGAACCATTATATCTAATTATCTATTAAGAAGTGACTCGGATTAAATACACATCATTACTTTAACTATTAGTCTATTAATTAAGATGTGGAAGGGTAAGAAGGTAACTATGCTACTTTCAATTTGAACCATTATATATATATACAAAAAGAAATGAGTGGTCAAGAGACAAAATCACTATTCATATGTTAAACCAATAGGAACATGACATGTGTCATGTTCCACCACTAATAACATGACATGTGTCATGTTCATTCAATAATAGATTGGTTACGTGGCCTGACACGTGTCCACGTGTCATATGTAGGTCAATGCTTTTGCGACACGTGGTCATGTGTTAGGTCACGTATGACGATACGTGGCTACGTGTTAGGCCAATGTTTTTACGACACGTGGTTAACTTTTAATTCACTTTTAGAGTTTTCGACTTTGACCATGGCGTTTCGGAAAATGGGTGGCCTGCCGCGAAGCGTCGTTAAAAGGTGACCCGCCGCAACGCGCGGTGGTCAACTTTCAGACCACTTTTAGAGTTTTTGACTTTGCTCACAGCGTTTAAAAAAAAGGGTGTTAGGCCGCGTGTCATGTACATGTGGTATTTTTTTCAGACTTAAGCGCAAGTGGTCAACTTTTAAATCACTTTTAGAGTTTTTGACTTTGGCCACGATGTTTTGGAAAATGGGTGGCCGGCCGCGAAGCGCGGGCAGGTCACCATCTTGTTAGATCTATTAAGAAGTGACTCGGATTAAATACACATTATGTCTCATATATTTCGCTAGTCATGTTATAAAATTCTTTTCATTTATTGTTTTGTTGTTTGTCTTAAACACACATGCTGTAGTTTATGGTTACTTATAAAGAAACCCTCACAAGTTACATTTTTAAAAAGGAATATTGGATTTTAATCCCAGTTATTGTCTATTGGCTGAAATTAATCCGTATTTAATTTATTCTCTACAATAAACCGGTTTTTAATCATGTTGGAAATAAACAGGTCGCTTTTAAAATGAAAATAACTCCGTTAAAAAATTTCAATTTTTGATGATGGACATTACAGTGGCTTTTTATGTGTCATGTTTTTTTTTATGACTGAGCTCAAACACAGAGGTTTTTTTAGGATTTTGTATGTTTTGATGCTACGAAGAATTTTTTTTTAGGATTTTTGTAGTTTTAATCATGATTGGTTGTTTTTTGAAAACTTTTCTTTACATACATCAAAAATATGCCACATAAGACGTCACCATAATGTTCAATCATCAAAAAGTGAATTTTTTACGTAGTTAGTTTCATTTTTAACAGTATGTTTATTTTCAATAGACAATGACTGTGATTATTATATTGTAAACAGATTAATATCATCTAATAGACAATAATCAAAATTATATAAATCCAATATTCCTTTTAAAAACACACCCACAAAAGAAATATGAGTACTTATATTTTGAGATTTAAATCCATTCATAAAAGGCAAATTAAATCAAGAAAAGAATCTATTAATTACTGTTTTTTTATTCGTGTGAGTGCCTAGATTAGATTTGTGATTGGTTTTTTTCCATTTGTCGCCTGCCTAAAAGGCAAATTATTAAATCACAAGTAAAGAATCTATTAATTTCGGTTTGGGTAGCGAATTAGGTCATTGACTGTGTGTTATGATTATTTTATGGTTTGTTGAGATCGCAATCCATAGGAATATAAATTAGTTATATGTTTGATCTTTGTGTTCTGCCTAACCTAGACAATCCGGGAGGTGATAGGTTAGTTGGGTAGTCAGGTTTATTAGGATTTTAGGTACAATTGCCTCGGGAGAGGGGTTCCCTATATATCTTAATATTTTTGCTATTCCATGTTATTACGTGTGGTTATTAGGTTCCTCTTTACATCTTAGGGTGTTTGAGGTAGGAACAATCCGGAATGTGACTTACTTGTTCGAGTACTAGGGTATTGTCAGAGACAGTCCGGGAGGTGATCTGACTAACTACTGAGCATATTACGGTCTGTAGGTATCCTTTTAGGAATGCCCGGAGAGTGATTTAGAGACTACTAGGAGTCTATACGTTCGTTGTTTAAGATCCCATTTCCATCATATTTATGATTTATCCATAGCCGAGAGAAACCGATATTACAAGTAGGATTCTTAGCCTAGGTAGTACTTCTCCATTTCTGAATTCGTCTAAGTTTTCCTAATGTCAGTTGTTAGTTTAATTAGTTAAGATAGTTAATTTTAGTTAAATCAAATCACAAATCTAATTCTCAAATTTCTTATTCATTTTCCTTAGTTTTGTTAGTAGTGTCAGTAGGGTTCGATACTGGTCTTCTGTAGCTATACTGCGTCCGATAGGTACACTTGCCTAGTGGGTTCGGTTTAGTTTTAATTGTCTAGGTAAAACTTAGTGTGTCTAGGTCTAGGATTAGGTCTAGGTTAAATTGGTATCCGATCGGACACCATCATACGAAGGGCTACCGTGCACTTCTACAAAGCAGTAAAACCAATCCGACCTCTCGCATCACTCCTTTGTGGGAATAATAGTACCTCGCGCTCTAAATCGTTCACTATTCTTAAAAATAGTGAGCGATTCATACAAAAACGTTGATGGAACGATTCTGCCGGATACACACAACCGTCATTAAAATAATATCTCATCAACATTTCTTGCCCCATTTCACGGTTTCTGTTGAGACGAGCTCTTCGAGTTAGTACTCGGTTCGCTTGAGCGTTGAGCTGGCGTTGATGATGATGAACCATCATTTGAAAAAGCAAGGCCGAGGCTCGGTCGAATGATTCATCCGATGAATAGTCAAATGAAACATTAGTCGAATCGTTAGATGAAGGAGATGAAGACATTTTTTTAGAAAAAGGAGAAGAAATGGTTAAAAATTGTGATTTTTAGAGAAAAATGATTATATATAGGTTAATAGTTGAAATTTTTTTTAAATGGCTCCAAACGGTAAAAAATATGACCGTTTAATGGTTATATTTTCTCAAATCTCTCCTCCAAAACGCCGCACAAAGTCCCACGGGAATTTATCACGCCAACGCAAAATAAAAAATGAAAAAAAACACATATGAAGGACGGTGTTTCAGGCCATAAAATCTTAAAACACGCTCATTTCTCACGGTATACCGCATGACCTAAGCACCCCTAAACACCCTGGTGGGTCCCTGGCGTTCTCCATCCACCAAATCATACACATAAGTTAGGTTAAAATAAGCAAATCGAAGACGACGAAACACCATGAATGCACATGGGATAAAAGTTCACAAGATTTGGCATTTTTAGCTATTATATTACTCCAAATCAAACAAACGTATATGGAATCTCTATCAGTGATTGATTGGACTATTGAGATTTGAGAATCGCCATTTGTTGAAACTGGAAAATTTTGGTCAAACTTCAACTCTCACATTTATTAATCGCGATTTTCTTTACCAAATTCCTCTTGTAATCCTTCAAATTCTCTCTACTTCGCTTCCTCCTCACTCGAATAAACCACTCGCCGATCGTTCTCTGCAATTCACTCATTCTCGCAATTCGCACAAATCGTAATCTGTTTACAGTTGATTCGATTGACGTTGAATCAGTTTACTGTTTGATATAATTGCTTACAAAACGATGAAGTCATCACTTGGAAAGCTTGGGCGCAAATTAACGATGCAGAAGAGCGATGTGAAGGAGATGAGAGCTCATCATTCTTCCGTCGATTTAGACGAGCTTGCTCAGGCTTCGAAGGTAGGGTTTCGTTTCTATATCACTTTCTAGGTGTCGATTTTGATTCTGAAAGTGCTCGTTTGTTCATTATAGCTTCAATTTTTTCGTGTAAAGTAAAGGTGTTAGGGTTTGAGATTAGTTGACTCTGTAGCATCTTTATTTCCCCTTTGATTTTGAACAATAATGGCGCAATGTGCTTTGGACTGTATTACGGTACCACATCTTCGTAATTATTGGAGAAGAATCACTAGAAGGTTGAAGAAATTTGGGCAATTTAAGGTCTGCTGCTTTAACATGGCATGTTGAAATCAGTTTTTAAGTTGCCATTGATGACCAGAAGCAATGCTGCTAAGAACACCTGAAAGAAGATATGCTCTTGGTTGTTCCTTCCTTAGATTCTGATTGTAGTTCTACCTTTTTGTTTTTTTTTTCGTTTTCCAGGATATGCAAGATATGAGAAACTGCTACGATGGCTTATTCTCTGCAGCAGCTGCAACCGCGAATAGTATATATGGTAAGTGTTTGAGTTGGTGGGAAAATGCCATATTTTAGAGTATGAAGTTTAGGTTTAATGAAGTGAAATAGCATGTTATTGACTGTATCTGGTAATCATCCTTATACAATGTGATAACCCGTTGATTGACGTTGATTTAAAAGGCATTTGGAATGCTTTTGGTGACAGTCTTTTGTAGAAAGTAAAATGTTTAGATTCAGATAGTGATTAATACTTGTACTTGCATGTTATAATGAGATCATAATGAGTTGCAAGAACGTGAGTTCAGGATCCAGAATTCCGTGTGAGTGACGTCACAAGAAAGTCAGCCCTAAGCTTCTAGGGGGTGGCGTGACAGTAAGATGCCAACTTCACCAATTTTCTACCCTTAACCCCCATGAGGACTCCCTGCCCAGTGCAAGCTGCGTTTTATCACTTCCCATTGGTTCGCAGGGTATTGGTGGGGCTCGTGACTTTACCAATAAAGAGTTCTCAAGTTCATAAAAAAATTAAAGTCAACCCTAAGCTGAGAATGGAAGTAACTGCCCCTTGTTTAGAACTGTTAAACATAAAGGGGGAAAGTTTAGCTGTGGTGACCTAAGAATAAACTAACGCCTAAACTTAAATATACAAAATCCTGACTGTCATTTCTCTAAGTTTAGTCACCTCCCTCTTATCAAAATTACTCCACATTTCCTGTTATCATCTCAGAAATACAATTTTATTTTATTTGCACCAGTATGAAATTGTTATTGGAGGATACAAACATGATTTATATACGTATTTCATCGATCTTGCAACATCCAACATTGGATGATATCTTGTTAATCAGGACTATCGACCTGATAAGTAAACTTGAAGTTAGGTCTCAGATGAATACCTATCAGGAACTTATTTCTCATTTGGATATATCTATATATCTATATCTATATATATAATAAATTATTTTTCAGAATTTTCGGAGTCTCTAAATGAAATGGGAAACTGTTTGCTGGGGAAAACCGCTGCGGCCGCTGATGCTAAAAGTGGTAATAAGAATGATTTGATTACGATTTTCTACTTTTTGTCTATGCACAAATGGTAACTCACATGCACATTATTTCAGCATTGCGTTATTTATATTCAGTAATTTATTTCCAAGCTTTTTAAATTCGTAACTATGAAAGTTAATGAGAGATTTTGATTTCATGCAGGAAACGTGCTATCAACTTTGGGAAATTTGCAATTGGAACTTCAGAAAATCGCTGATACTTATGTAAGCGTTTTACTTTTTATTTTACTTTATTTGATTTTCTGTCTTCGTGTAGCCGCATAGGTTCATGTAGTTAAGAACATTGACTCATTTTCTCTAATTGCCAGCGTTCTTATGTAATCGTGACAATTTCCAACCCAGCAGAGTCTCTCCTCAATGAGCTACTTAAAGTGGAGGTCTGTCTTTCTGTTTACAGATATTATATAGTTTTATAATCATTATATATATTAGCATAATTTTCTATCTATTATGAACATTTGTTATGTGTCTGCTGCTACTTATGCAGGAGATGAAACTTCAATGTAATGAAAAAAGGTAAAGTGTGTTTAATTTTATTGTGTACCTGGTCATTGAACTATAGAAGTAAAACAGTTTACTGATTGAATATTCGTACGCAGAGAGGTGTATGATCACATGATGGCTCAACATAGAGAGAAGGGAAAACTGAAAAATGGTAGAGTTGAAAGTTCAATTGCACAAAAACTGCAAGAAGCTCAAGATGAATATGATGAAGTGGCTAGACTATGTGTATTTCGGGTAAAGTCACTTAAGGAAGGACAATGGCGCAGTCTTTTAACACAAGCTGCTCGCCATCATGCTGTACAGGTTACATTTTTTCCTCTATTTACAAGTTTGTACGTCAATATTTCCGACTCTATGAACAAATGGGCCTATGCCCAGACCCTTGTTTAGGTCTAAACGGCTAAACCTCGCCTGACACTGGGCCTTAAAGGTTCCAGATTGGTTGGATTGTTCCAGGCCTGGTGGCTCTGAAATTCTTTACCGTGCGCGGTTAGGACCAGGACTGGCAAACCCGGTTAAGTTCCAAGTCTTATTAGGACATCTAACCCATGCCCCCTAGGGTTGGACCTTCATTGCCCGACCCAATCAAATAACCGTTTCCTTATTTTGTTATTTTTTACCTAAGACAAAGACACCACCCCCCTTGATAACAAAATTGAAAACAAAACCATTAGACCATAATCCCAAGATGTTGACCAAAAATAGTAAATGTTATTAAAGTGAGTTTCAAAAAAATTTGTGCCTTGTTCAGGATTCAGGCCTGTCTAGGACCTCTGGGCCTAGATTAGGCTTGTTTTCAGAAGGTACGAACATGGTTATGAAATTTCAAGACCACTCTTAAAGTGATCGGGTCAGGCTTTATGTGAGTCTCTTCTCTACGTGTTGTAAACAGAAGTTTGACTATGTTTCCCTTTCTAATCCGTCGAAGCAGTTGAATTTCTTTCGCAAGGGACTTAAAGCCGTTGAAGCAGTTGAACCTTTTATAAGAAATATTGCAGAAAAGCATCGCATTGATTGCCAACTCAGCGGATTGTATGATCGTGGGTCCCAGGAAGGTGAACCTTTGAGTAGCTATGAAAGCACCAATGACGGAGAACTGAGTTTTGATTATAAACAAAAGAAACAAGGACTTGACGATGATGGCACCTCACCATATCCAATGGAGGTAACTTATACATTCGGATGATATTTGATATAGTTGTCAAACAAGATTGTATCTTTGCTTGTGAAATAGTCAACTCATTTACAACCTTTGGACAGGTAAATCAGTAATTTTACTTTTAGTGTTTCTGTTTCTAAACTGGACCAGGTAGATGTCCCTAATTTTCAAGCTTCAGTTTCAGAAGATTCAGAGGTAAGACGATTATCAACTTTCAGTTTTGTTCTCTTGAAGCATTTAATTCTTAAAAGTGCTTAATTTCTGTTGTTAACTTAGTTATATGTAGAGGCGTCAAGATGGGCTTGTTGGATGACGGGTCAAAACAGTAACTTTTATGGGTTGGTTTGGATTGGACCGAAAACACTTTATGTCCAAAATTTCAAATCTACTTATGTATATTAGTGTATCAAGTATGATTGCGAAAATTATATTATTTAAAATGATTTACGAGATTTTATGCTATACCCTTTGGGCTAATATCACCCATTCGACCAGTTTCGTTTTAAGTTATTATTATTTCTTTAATTTTACCTATTGTAAGTAAACGGTCAGAATTGCCACCTCTACATGCTTATGACTTTTTTCTTTTGTGGCCGCGTGCCGCGTGTATCAACCAGTGTTGTAAAAATCGGCCTAGGCGGTCGCCTAGGCGGCGATTAATCGCTAGGCGGTCATTTCTCTTGGAATTTTTAGCTAGGCGGTCCATTAATCGGTGGAATATCTAGGCGGAGAAAATCGGTAAAAATCGGTCAAAAATCGGTCAAAGCCGGTCAAAAATCGGTCAAAGCCGGTCAAAAATCGGTCAAAATAAAAAAAATCGGTCAAAATCGAAAAAAATGGATTTATAAGTACTTGTTTTGTTATAACTTATAACTAAGCTTGAATTCTATGAATTATGAAGTATTAATGTGGATTTGAAAGTATTATTTTCATATAAATGTGTATATGTATATATATAAATTAAAAAAATTTACAAATCGATTAATCCCGATTAAATGCTAGGCGGTACTCGACCGCCTAGCGCTTTCTACAACACTGGTATCAACTATTTTTTCTGATCCTCTACAATATTGTACCACCCTCGTTTTTTGCAGATAAATGAGAATAAACATAAAGGGGAGCAGCTTTTCGGTAGGCAGACTAGAGTAAGCAGCTATTCGGCCCCGCTATGCCCAGACAAACCTAGTAATGCATTTGGAAAGCTTAGAGAAACCCAACCCACACAGAAATCTTTCTCTTATGTACTACCTCCGCCCATTGTGGATACCCGGAATCCAATTTCAAAACCCCCCACATATGTTTCTCGTTCCACTTCATTTCAAAATCTGCAACATGATAGCACATCACCGGCTGCTTTGACCTCAAAAGTCCAGTCCACAATTAAATATGATAACATTATTAAGCCATCCATCCAGTTACCCGCTCCACATACCAGAAGATTTTCATTCTCACAACAGGATAATAATTACCGAACCGATAGTAGTCAAGTAGACAAACGACAAGCTTACTCTGGCCCATTACCGCCAAGCAAGCAATTTTCTTTTAAAATTGCATCTAATAGTAGCGGGCCTATTACTGCTACTGAACTTCCTAACCCGTCTTCTTGGGTCCCCGTTATTCCTAAAACAACTGAGCTTCATCAGCTTCCGAGACCTCCTAGTAATAATCCGGCCTTCTCGAAACCTGCTGCTATTTCTGGTGGTTTGGGTCGACATTCAGCACCCTTACTTTTTAAAAGTCAAGAAATTTCTCCACCTAATAAACGCGCTATGCTAACATCGACTTGTGCATCACCTCTTCCACTTCCACCTTCTGTTGTGAAAATCAACTCAAGCAGCAGTGAGACCTGAAGAATAAGCGCTTATTTTGCTTTCGGATTTCCAACCACCATCAACTATTTCATAATACGCCTCTCGTGTAGACCTCATCCAAGGTATTTCACTTCCCAATGTCAGCATATCTTTTAAGTCTACTTGATGTTTGTGTTCATTTATGTTTGTTTATGTTCATTTGTGTTGTTTAGAAAATGAACAAACATGAACATGTTACATTTTCTTAGCTAACGGACATGTACAATGATTCAGTTCGTTTGAATGCTCAAAGTTCATGCTCATTCGTCTGGTTCGTTAATGGGCCTACTTTTAACTTAAAACATGTAGAATTTACCGAACTAAGATGCTTGGGTTCTTATATTGAATCCTCTATGTGTGCAGGTCGAAGCTGATTTGAAGAGAGTTCAGGGTAAGATTGCTTCATATTGTTTTTTGCTTCTTCAATTATAAGCCTGTAAATACGATTTGCCGTATTTGATGCAAGCATTAAACACATAAATATTGTGGATTTTGGTGGTTGGAAATTATTCAGTTCATATGTAGGAGTTTCATTTTCTCGGTCTAACATCTAACCGAACATGATCTTTGACACCTTCTCTGGTATTCGGTCACTGTTTTGTTTGAGCGTGTTACAAGTTGTTGGTACTGGGTTTCTAATGACCTATGATTATCAGGTTTTAGTTGATTTAGAAGTTATTGTTTGTTGGTATCAAAGCAGCAAGTTTTTGATGTGGTTGATCGGGTTCTTACTATATCTGATGAGAAAATCAACAAGTTGTCTTTTAATCCTGGGCAACCCGACCGGTGAACACCAAACCACCCACGTCTTCGGAGGGTATATCCGGAAAAGAAAGGCGTCTTGTGGTCCTTCATATAAGATCATCAGGTGAGCATTGGCAAGACCTATGACATTTTTATGGGAGTCGGAAATTTTTGAGGGTTGGTTCTATATCATTAGATATTAACTTTTTTTACTTGATTTGTAACATTAGCTATGTTGTGGTTTGGTTGCGGGGTTTCTCTTGTGATTTTCAAGGTTCGGTCTGATGTGATAGGTTTTTGGGATCTTTGGGGTCGGTCCAGTGGGTGGTCAGGTGATGGTGTTATGTCTGGGTTCAGGCTCTGGCAGCATTGCTCCCTCCGTTGGGGTTAGTGTTTGTTCCAAGGGGGTTTTGGACGTGTCCATTTAGGGGTTTTCATTGTTGCCCAGATGGAACGGCCGGGTCCAAGGGGTTTCCGAGGTTGGTAACGCATATTAAGCGCCTCCAATGATCATTGGACAATTGGAAGGGGGCCTTGTGTGAGGCGATCTCCGTGGATTGTGATTTGTTTGTTTTGACTTATTGGCCTTTTCAAGGATAACACTTCTCAAGTCTCCCATTTTAGGCACCCAAAATTCGGTTTCCCAGCCAAATAATACTCTTAAGTCCAACTTCCATCATTTCATCTTTATTTA